>CABFOW010001145.1:76171-86616 GCA_902141385.1 Timema californicum | reverse complement strand
TAGGCTTTACTGTCCTCTGGTGGGGGTGATGAGGCTTGCTTTCCTGGAGGAGAGTTGGTAGGCTTTACTGTCCTCTGGTGGGGGTGATGAGGCTTGCTTTCCTGGAGGAGAGTTGTTAGGATTTACTGTCCTCTGGTGGGGGTGATGAGGCTTGCTTTCCTGGTGGAGAGTTGGTAGGCCTTACTGTCCTCTGGTGGGGGTGATGAGGCTTGCTTTCCTGGTGGAGAGTTGGTAGAACTTACTGTCCTCTGGTGGGGGTGAGGAGGCTTTCTTTCCTGGTGGAGAGTTGGTAGGACTTACTGTCCTCTGGTGGGGGTGAGGAGGCTTGCTTTCCTGGTGGAGAGTTGGTAGGACTTACTGTCCTCTGGTGGGGGTGAGGCGGCTTGCTTTCCTGGTGGAGAGTTGGTAGGACTTACTGTCCTCTGGTGGGGTTGATGAGGCTTGCTTTCCTGGTGGAGAGTTGGTAGGCTTTACTGTCCTCTGGTGGGTTTGATGAGGCTTGCTTTCCTGGTGGAGGGTTGGTAGGTTTTACTGTCCTCTGGTTGGGGGTGGGGCTCTCTTTCCTGGATAATGTCGTTTAGATTTACTTTCCTTTAACGTTCGGGATGATGATGGCCATCAGGTGGTTCTCCATGCGCTGTATGAGACATGTATTTTCAATTCTCTTTCCATGCGAATATGGGTTAACTTCCTGTAACCAACCCCTATCTTCCTTATTTCTAACACATACATTGAGGCGTTAATAATTTTGTTTTAAGAGTTTTGTACAAAAAAAAACAAAGTAAATAACAAAGAACAACCCTATGCGCATATGTGTAAACTATCCCTTTAATAGGAAGCGTGCCATAGGTGATATTGTATCGGTGTTAATGTCAATATTAATTGCCCCGATGTTGTGCTGTGTAGTCAAGTATTTAATTGGTAATCCCACTGATTAGTAGTGTGATGTATTGGGGGCCCATCAATCTGCCACACACTCACATGTCTGTGTGTGTAGGTGCATGTATGTATAGCTACGAGGAGCCATCCATCTCAGTGATATAATACATAGATTGTATGGACATACATACCCCCATATGTGGTTATGTGGGTAACATATCAGTGACCTTCATTGTACAAGGGGTTTTCAACAAGTTAAGTAACCGGTAGGTCTAGTATAGTGGTGTGATCCCCCGAACTCGGCTTTAGAGACAGATAGGGATGTGGTAACGAAAGAAAGGTATCGATAGAAAGCTATCGATATTTTATTAATTTCAAGTACTAGAAGAAAAGTATAGATACATTACTCATTTCAAATATTGACAGTAAAGTATCGATACCTTATTAATTTCAAATATTGGCAGTAAAGTATCGATACCTTATTAATTTCATTTATTGGAAGTAAATTATCAATGCCGGTACTTTATTATATTAAATATAGGAATAAAAGTATTGATACTTTACTAATTTCGAGCATTGTAATAAAAGTATCAAGACTTTAATAATTTCAAATATTGGAAGAAAAGTATCGATGGTTATTAAAAAATTTGGATGAGTATCGATACTTTACTAATTTTAAGTATCAGAAGAAAAGTATCGATACTGTATTCACTCAAATAAAAATAAAAATAACAACTAGTATTGGTATCGAAAGAATGCGCATTAGATTTTTACCAAGTGTTTACTTTCTCTCTATCTTACAGGTAGAGAAAGTATGGTGATCGTCAACAAAATCGGACTCGAGATTTTGATGGATCTTGACGTTTCATGACTCCCTGAATCAGAAAAAGTTGTTTTTGAATTTCCTTCTGTCAGTCTGTCTGTTTGTACCTCCAACTAGAGCCTAAACTATTTTATCTATTGAGTTAAAACTTGATATCTAGGGTTTTAATAGGGTTGGCCCAAGGGTTTTTTGGAATTGGATATCTACCCCTAAAATTAAGGGTAGTTTACTGAAGGGCAAAAAGAGAAAAAGTCGATTTTCTCAAAATCGACTCTAACGATTTTGATTAGATTTCATTTATAAATATTCCAAACAAAATGAATACTCTCAATATTTCGGCAAAATGGCTTTAAGGGCTTCGGTCTGAAGGGTAAATTAACATTTTTTTTTTATAATATCTCCGAAACTATTTGAGATATGGAATACTTAGCATTACAAATATGTATATATATTTGTAATACAAATATTTTATTCGAAACAAATTTTTATAAAATCAATAACTTTCAATCTATACGAAATTATATATTTTTTAAAACTTTTTGGACATTAAAGTTTAAGTATTGCGACCGTAAAAAAAAAATCTAACCTGAAATGTTGATGGATGTCGACGTCTCATGACCCCCCAAATCCTAAAAAATAGTCTTTGCAATGCCGTTTGTCTGTGTGCCCATTAAAACTTAAAATTATAGAGTAGTTTTATAAGGGGCGAAAAGAGAAAAAATAGGTTTTCTCAAAATCTGCTCCAACGGTTTTGATTAAAATTCGTATCTAGGCGTTGATTAAGATTATAAATAAATTGGCTATTTTCATTTTTCCATGGAAATTATTTTTAGGGTACTTTACTGAAGCGTTAGTTTCCGTATCTCCACAACTATTTGAGATACTAAGAAACTTATCATTGCAAAATTGCAGGACTATTAGAAATACAAAACTTTTATTTGACATATATTTTTATAAAAGCAACATTTTCTGAGATATTTGCAAATATATTAATACAATTTTGTGAGATTTAGTTGTAAAGATATACTACTTAAGTCTTAACGCAATAATTCTCCAATGCCGTAGAGTAATTAAAAGTAAGTAAGTATCTAAAATAAGTATTGTTATTTTTCCTTAAACCTCTTAGGAGAAATGTTTGTACAACAATGATCTATCTCCATTTTAGACTCAATAGTCAATATTTATATTTTTTATTGGTCAAAATGTATAAATGAATAATTATATATCAATGCGATGACTTGAAGATGTGCAACACCTAATAAAAATTTAAAATTTTAACCGGAAATCGAAATTTTAATACGAAGTGTTGACCCTTGTGGACCCAATATTAGTCTTTTTTATTGGTCCAAACATACAAATGAGGACCTTAATTCTTTAAAAATAAAAATCTAAGATTTAAAACAGAAATATTGATGAATCTTGACGGTAATCTTTCCTTCTTACATTATTCCGTTCAGAAATCTTACGAGTTTTTAGAAAGAGAGAGAAAATCTGTGCGGTGCGCCGTACCATTACAATATTTTTTTTAAAACTGTTTTCGTGTACGAAAGTGTATATCACGTTTGTACCTTTAAAAAATCGACCCGATAATGTTGCACGAGTGTTCTTATGAGTAAAAGTATCGACACAAAAGCCTTGAGTAAACTACTATTAGTTTCGAAAGGTAAATATTAGTAAAGGTCTCGTGGGTGACCTGGCGGTCTAGGGGTAAGGTATCAGACTTCTGTGCTGGCGGCCGGGGTTCAATCCTCGGTCCCGGCATAGATTTATCTGATTACCAAACCCTTCCTTCACCTCTGACAAGACATCTTGTGAATGTGGGGAATGCCAGGCCTCCACCGTGGTTCGGATTCCACGTTAAACTGTAGGTCCTCCATTTCACCTCACAATCACCCTACTATTACACATTAGCGTAAGTGCGTATAACCCGAACGGGTAGTAAGACGTTGTGCTAATAATAATAATAAAAGTCTCGACTCCCATCTATAATAAATTGACATGGCACATACACTCTCAAGTTCTTATTTTACTAATTAAAATATTACATAGTTTTATATACTTAGAGTAAGCAACCGTATATGTACTTCATTTTTTTGTTTTGTTTTTTAAGTTGTTAAAACAGCGTACTCTTACAAATATACTCTGTTCGAAAATTGTCATAATTATTCAGTGTTCTCCCCAGAAAATGTTGCTAGCCACGTGGAACTATTATGTAGCTGAAACGGATGAAATTGAATACGCTGTATGTAACACGCTGATTTCCACTCATATTAACAAAAATGCGAAAAAAAATGATAATCCCACAACCTAGATAGACCCAGTAATTTTTTTTAGAAAGTACTATTTTTTTCAGGATCCGGATATGGTAACCTTATCTGTAATAATTTCGGCATCCGTGCAAATATATCTCTAAGAATATTTTAAATTAAGATCAAATTTGGGTTTTCGTTTTACTAGTCAAATTTTATACTTATACTTAGCATCGCGTCTTACTAACCGTTTGGGTTATATGCTTATGTAGTATTTACACTAATAAGTCAGGAATTGGGAAGATTGAATAGGGTGGAAGTTAACCCTCATTTGTTTAGAGGTAGAGTTGAAAACCATTTAGGAAAAACCACACCAGTTTACCCGAGTGATATTCGAACCTTGATCTCCCCGTACTCGGCAGTCTAGCTCAACACGAATCTAGCGCGTTAGCTAACTATGCCACCGGGGCGGGTTACTAGTCAAATCAATCTCAAGAATATAGATACACGTGTTTGGAAGTGTCAAGGAAATACATTTTCATTCATAATAACTTAGAAATAAATTTTTGACAATCCCCGCTTACGAATAGTATTTTTTTATGCATGAGCTAAGTTTAATTAAAATAGTTAATTAAAAAAATACCATTTGGGAGCTTAAACCTTTATAAAATACACTCTAAATTTTAATTAATTATGTTCATATTCATTCATTTTATTTAAATATATTATTTGTTCACATTATATATATATATAATGAAACTTCATTTACAATTTCCACTACCTTCATATTTTCTCTGTACTACGCATGAATAAAACAAGTTTAAACACATTTTTATGAGCCTACTAAAGAAGCAATTATGTAGAATTTACTGATAAAATGTTTTAATTGTTAATAACCTCACTTATGGACTACCTAAGGGATGTGTAAACAAGAAGGCCAAATGACAAAAAGAAAATGTTCAGTAGGCCAAATACTTTTTATTTATTGATTTTTCCTCAAAATTCAATCAAATATGATAATATAAAAACACATAATATACTGACATGAATAGGTTTAGACTACATTGAGATCATGTAACAATCATAAATACCTCAGTCATTTAATATGTTTTTAAATTCGTTTAAAGGATTTATATAATGGGATGTAGGAATGTGGAATCTAAATAAAAGTACTATCGATAATGTAATCATTAAAAGTATCAAAAGGAAATATATCGATACCGTACAAGTATCGAAAGAAAAGTTTCGATAGCAATAAGAATCGGTATCGAAATTTTAAACTGAAAAAAAAAAGTTTTTTTTTAATCTAGTAATAATAATTTCAATTTTTACATCATAGTTGTATTTCCATATTTAGTTAAACATTGAAAATTAAAATGGTTTTTAATATTTCAAAACAAATTTTACAAGATGCTTTCTCGCTATCTAAATTCTTACAAAAAAGAACTTCCATAATTCACTTCTGGGAGGTTACATTTATTAACTACATTCTTCGTTTATATACTCCATCAAGATAGATTATTAACTATTGACAAACAATAGAATAATTGGCGTCCTTTTATGCTTCGTCTGCTTGGGACACCCTTGAGGTGACTTGAGTTCATCGAGCTCTACAAAAGATTCTTTTGTTTAGTTTTTGATGACCGTGCTCATTGATAGAGGAAGGGGTAGTAGACTAGTCACCAATCGCAGTGTCAATTGTTCTTCCTTTTCCTCCACAGTCCACCCTAGAAAACATTTAGTTCCAGACTCCCAGCATTAGTGAAATTAAGGCAATTGGCCCTTTTCATTTGGCGTTAAAATGCAAAACCATAGGAGCAAACTGCTATCTTCAAGAATTTTTATTGTTTTACAATTTTCTTTTCGGAAACGGTTTGTTCAAGAATAGAAGCATGTTGATTAAGTTATACTTTTATATACACACCTCTTATATAATTTTAACAGTGATCAAATAATAATAATTTTGACATTTTTCAATAGAAAAACCGGCAGTTTCATAACAAAAAATAAAAAAATATAACTATTAATAAACATTGATACATTATCTTAGTAGGGGCGTTGAGAATATTAACATAAACATTTCACTCGTTCTCGAGAAAACTGACATTTACAAAAGTATGATTTTTCCTCAAGACCTGTCTTGTAGCTAACGCCATCTACGGTTTCCGTGAATCATCTGTTCTTGTTGGCGCGAAAGGATACTTTGGTCGGTTGTGAAGCCATGTCTTTCACCCTTTCGCCCAAAATCCCACAAAATAGGTTTTAGACTTGCATTCGACAGGGCCAAGGGCCTTAACAAAAAAGTTGTTTCTTAAGAGACCGATCCTATACCGGAGTAAAAACATAGGAAAAAATTATCGATTAATAAAATACGAGTATTGAAAGAAAAAATATCGATTCTTTTTTCACATCCCTTATGGGAAGTGAGGTGAGGGTAACTGTGAGGGGGTGATTTTCAAGAGGGAGGACATATGCTCATCAGTAAGTGGATTTATAAGATCATGTTTCCTAAGCTGTATGTTTTAAAACACTTGTTCACGTGAATATGAGGATGCAAATATTGTCATGTATTTTTGAACATGATTTACAAAGTTTGCAAAAATTGATTTTGGCGTGGTTTTGTAAAAATACAGTTTTGTTGTGTTTAAAATTAAAAAAAAAACTTACTTCACAACGCAGCACATTTAAATTATCTATCCCGTGGGCTTGATTGAACAAAACAACAGACCGTATCTGGCCCGCGGGCAGTAGTTTACCCATCCCCGATACAAGGCACCACTATCACAATAAACTAGACTGACGACAACAAGAATATTGGGGTTAGAATCCCTGTAGGGTGTACTAAGGGTGGTTATCTTAACTGATTTTCCGTTATAGCCCTGCGCAAATGCGGGTACACTGCCTCTAAATTCAACATTTGTCATCCTTAACTCATTAGCGTAATAATTAGTATATATGCCTATAAACTGAACAGATAGTAAAACTCAGTGCAAAAAAAAGCCTCACTTCTTTATAAGCTTTTTTTTAATGTGTAGGAATAATAAAAACACAGGTTTTAGAACATAAAAAAACCCCAATATAAACTAATGTTTGATACAACGTTGAATATTACAGAAGTATACATGAACATTGTTCATTCGCTCGCATCAAAAGCATCCATTATTGAGGATGCTTCAGTTCCCTTTTTTTTTCTTTTTCAGAATGACACTGGCCGCACTATCTATCTATACCTTAGAGTGGAGACTCTTGTCAACACGCATTCATAGTTTCGTAACAACGAACAAGCCAAACACACACACACACACACACACACGATCAAACAAAAACAATATAATGTTTGCTCTTCGTGTCGTACCGCTATGATTTACGACTGATATAACTCAAATACGCTTGTTTATGTTTTATTTAACGGATCATGATTTATGATGATATTTACATGAGAGCTAAGTGATATCGAAATCGTTAATTAAAATATAATAACTGTTAATCGATTAACTGTTGTACTCGAATTTGATACAACTGTAATTTACTTCACACATATTTACTACTTATTGGCTTCAGTTTGACTAAAAACTAAACTCAATGGCTAATTTGTTGAACATAATATAGGGTATTTAAAATATATGACTAATCTATTTGTTTTATATACACTTTTAATGTTTAATATAATACATCTATATGTACATCACATACATATTTTGCATATTTTCTATTTTTATTTATTTTACTTTATATGTATAATTATTTATTCAATGTATATATAGTGCAATTATGTTATTTTATGTGTTGTAATATAATGAAGTAAAAAAATAAAGTCTAAAATTAATTTACCGCTGGTAGTATTTATTTTTATTTTTTTATTTATTTAGCACCGCATCTTACTACCCGTTTGGGTTATACGCTTAAGTACTAATTACTCTAATGAATTAGGAATTGGGAAGGTTGAATTAAAGGAAGTGAACCCGCATTTGCGTGGAGGGAGAATGGAAAAGCATTTAGGAAAAACCACCCCCAGTTCACCCGACCGAGATTGGAACCTCGATCTCCCCGTCCTCGGCAGGAGAGCTTGACCCGAGAAGCGCGTTAGCCAACTACGCCACCGAGGCGGGTTCACTGTTAGTAGAATATCTTAATGTGTTGGGGTAAATTGTTTGTCTCAGGACCCGATGTTCGTGGGTTCAAACCTAGCCGGGGTTGACGGCTTCTTGAGCGACACAAAATCCGTAGCACAACTTCCTTCAGGTGAGGTGAGGGGAGGGGGGGGGAGGAGTAAGGCCCTCGGTCCCATGTCGATTGTGGCATGTAAAATAACACTGGAAGGGTCCGTGAAAGTATCTCTCCGTCGAAATTAATAGGTTCTTTCACGCTCGCTCTTAAGCTTCTCTTTTGTTTTTCCCGAGAAAGTATCGAGAGCTAGCGTCAGGAAGTGTATCCAGCTGTAAATTAGGTCTGCCAAAACAAATATGGTAAGTTCTTGTGACTTGCCGTAAAAAAAACATCGACCATGAATGAGCGGGATAAAATGTACGCAAAGAAGAAAATACTCCAGTACAACCTCCTATATCCGGAACTATCATATCTGAAACAGTTAATAGCATTTTTATTTATGTATATTTTTTTTTCAGTAGCTTAACAGCCAAATAAAGGGATTACGTCTGTAAAACCTTTATTTGTTAAGATATACAAGTTGGGAAAAAAAATTAATCAAAATAAAATCTCAGAATTTTTTTTAAGAAGAAATGATAAATTTAGTTTTTTTGTGTATGGGTTTAACTTTATTATATTGAGTAACCATTTATTTAAATACTGTATGTACTGTACAATGTACATACATATACAAAAAATACTTTACTTTAACTATGTATGTTATGTAATTTATATATATTTTTTTCCTTTTAACTCTTCAAATGGGTATTAATTTCATATCCGAAAACTTGCTTATCCGAAACGAGTTCAACCTCCTTTATTTCGGTTATCAGAGTTTTTAATGTATATCTGAGAATATTATTATTATTATTATTATTAGCGCCACTGCGTCTTACTACCCGTTCGGGTTATACGCACTTACGCTAACGTGTTAATGGTAGGGTGATTGTGAGATGAAATGGAGGACCTACAGTTTAACGTGGAATCCGAACCACGGTGGAGGCCTGTCGTTCCACACATTCACAAGTTGTGATTAATACACGTCTTGTCAGAGGTGAAGGAAGGGTTTTGGTAATCAGATAAATCCGTGTGTCGGGACCGAGCTGAGAATATTGATTGTTTAATGAACCAGGGATTGCTACGTGTAAATTAATACATCTACCCTTCATCTACCCTGAAAGGTAACAAGCTTACCTTGCATTATTCCACTATGATGGTTTAGCTTTTAGTGTAATCCGACAAGGGAAGCCTGTTTGTTACCTTTCATGGTAAATGGAGTGTACATAACTATTCTGCAAGTTATGAAATAATAATTTATATTCTACGGCGGGATTCGATTATGTTTTCTAATTTCTGTGACGTAAAACTGTTTTGTGTTTGAAAATGAAGCAGGAAGCTATATCGAGCTTACTAAAACACTTATTCCTCTTTACGGGTGAGGTTTACTCAATGGATACTGACTGGATAGTGTGCCTGACTCTAACAAAAGGTGGGTCGAAGCTAGATCCAGAACAAATATACCTAATTTATTTTTACACCCTTAATATTTCGCACCCTTTAATCAGATGTACAGTATTAGACTAGACTGCCGATGACAGGGAGGTCGAAGTTTGCTTGTTCGGGTGTACTGAGGGTGTTTTTCCCAAAATGGGTTTACAATTTTTTTTGCACGAAAATGTGGGTACACTTGCTTTATTATAACCTTCCTAATACCTAAATCACTAGCGTAATTAGTGCTTAAGCGTATAGCTTGGACGGGTAGTAAGTACTACAAATTTGCTCTCTTAGTAATGCACATTTAAGTTAATCAATTCATCTCATTGCTAGCTAGTATTAACACTAGAAAGTACCTATAAAATATAGTATATACAACAAAAAATACCTGTATCAGTGGAAAGAAACGCATCAATCTCGTCTTGTTTGGTTTATAGATGACAAGAAGCTAGAGGTTTGGATACTATTTGGGTTTACTAATATGTTATTCACCACTCTGCTTTGATGTAAATGTGGGTACATTTCCTTTAAATACAAGCTTACTCATCACTACGCCATTAGAATGGGATGGAGGAGAGTGCGAGTCAATTGAGGTATTTTTTAGTTTTTAAAAAAATATTTAAAAAAATGTTTGGACAAATTAAATGAAATATTGCTTCAGTAGCAACGTTTAGTTTAATTTTCTACACATCGTAATCAAAAATGTTCTTGAATGTTTGTCAAGATCATAGTAGCATTTGACCAAACCACATATTAGACGAAGATAAAAATGTCTTGGCTAAATTACGCATTGCTTATGACAGATATCTGAGAACTTTTAAAGTATATATATATATATATATATATATATATAT
>CABFOW010001145.1:49426-61359 GCA_902141385.1 Timema californicum | reverse complement strand
CACACGCGCGCACACACACACACACGCGCACACATGCACACGCGCGCACGCACACACACACACACACACACCGGTGAGTGGGCTGTTCGCGCGAGCAAGCTGGGCCGCGCGGTCAGATGCGCGGACTGATCGCTCATGTCGGGTTGTCCACCCAGTTTATCAGCGGGCAGAAGCCATTTTGATGCAGGTTAAGGCCACGTGTCGGGTTTCCGAGCTTTTCTTGTTTTTGTTTTATATCTTTCTAATCGGTATGTATCCAGAAACCACAAAGAGGCTCATATAAGCTGTTAAGAAGAGTGTCATAATGTACAGTATGAAATTGGATGTCTATAAGAACAGTAGAACAGAAAGTGAGAATAAATAGGTCCTATGTTTGGAATGAGAGGTTATGTGATGCTTCCACAGCGTAGATTATACACGCACACACACATCCATTGACATAAAGATCTTGACTAGAACTACGCAACTCCTCATTTGATCGCGCGAACAATTCACGCTGGTGGGTGCTAACAAGTTCGCCAACGGATCGCCCTTGCGCTCGTCATGGTGTGTAGCAGTGATGGGCATAATCGAATGATTTCAAGAATCGAATAATCATTCGATTCTTTGAAATATAATTGAATGAATCGAAAGATTCGTTAGAATGATTTTTAGAAGTAGTAAAGAGTCGGTAATAATCGGATGTTAGCTACTTCTAACTAAAAGTATTTACTAGTTGCTCGTTTTGCTTTGTGCTACTATTCTCTTCACCCTGCTGTCGACTCTACCAACACACATTCCTTTGCGTTTGCAGCTTATCAACAACACTTTTCTATTACTGCATTTAGTTCCTTGTCAAAACCAAATTACAGCCACAACAAAATACTATAAAGTGAACGCATTAGTCACATAAATACCTCGCAATTAATAAAAATACTTTTGCGTACGATTAATAATAATAAAATAATGAACACACGTTTACCTTTGTGTTTAAAAAGTCGAAATAATTGACCCTTTAATATTTTCTAGACATAAAAAAAAACTTATAATTATATTTATATATTGGGTAAGTGATAAAATATTTTCGATTTGAATATCCGAATCAATTATATGCCTCCTGAAAGCTTAACTTGGAATCAAACATACTCGATAAACGACGACGTAAGTTTGCTGGATAATTATATTTTGTGTTATAAGAATGTACATTTATTCCAATGAATAAAATTATAATACGATCTGAATATTTCGACCGGGCAATGTTTTATTAAATACATAAAAAGTATATACTTATCTATTTAAAATCTAAGTCAACTTTAAAAAAATTATCTCTCAATCCGTTCGTACTATTTGCGTTTAGTTAATTAGGAAGGTAAAATTTAAAGGAAATGAAAAATAACAATCTACGTAGTAATTTAGCAAAATAATCTAATCATTTTTCGAAAGAATCGATTATTCAGAATAATCATATGAATCGATTGTATTCATCCAATTCTGCCCATCACTAGTGTGTGGAGTCCTTTATTTGGATTTCCTACCCATAGTAGTCACAATAGTTCTTGAATATTGGTTTCGTACATCTTTGCCTATCACGTGACCTTGAACGCGAGCTAAAAATAGCCTCCTTGGTCAACACGTGTGCTCGAATAAAACAGGGATCAGTTAATCGAGACTCAAGTATGTATTAGTTAATCAATAAGTTGTGGAAGTGGCGATGAACTCGTCCCCGGGTAACTATAGTGTGCCGCGTTGAAGTAGTGTAGCATGAATTGATTCTCTACATTTCTAAGATATTATTACTGAATTAAAAAGGAAAAGAAATATATCTTATAGATAACGCAATTATAACGTTTTGACATCGCAAAACGCTCAACAAGAGCTACACAAAACAATGTGACCAATCATAATAAATATAAATGCAAAATGTGGTAGCATAATTTAATTGTAAGAGTCTCCGACTTTTAATAAGTCTTTGTAGTTTGTTTGGGACAAACCAATATATTCCTAATGTTACATATAAAACATCTGGCTTTTCATGGGATCCTCCGTTTAGAGGAGACTTCGAGACTGTCGCCTTCTCTAAATCCGTTCACAGGGGAAGTACGACTTGGGTCAGATTGACGCACCAACTACTCTATAGGGCTGTATTTATAGTCTCGACTTGGGTGTCAACCAATCTTCCGGTATATGAATAACAAGCAATTCAGGTAAGATATTCGAGTCTTGCCTGTAGTTAGGACCGGCTTGTGTTGTCCGCTCTGTAGGGTTGAATGAGCGGCTCTTCCCTCGTGGCGGTACGCATCATTCCGTATGATATCCAGAGGGAGAGAGTCGGAAAGAGAGGTCTGCCTGCCTCAAATCTACTCGCCCAAAATCACTAAAAGGTGCTTTCGTGTTGGTGACAGACCTTGCTCAGCTGGGAGGTGGTCCCGACCGTCTAGTCATTGGGTTTGGGTGACTATATCCTTATAGCGCCATCTGTATGGGAGTGGGAACAGGTGATGTTCCCACCAGTCATATACTATACTTGGTAGTGCGTACTTGGTCTTCTGGTCACGAGGTCCCTGCTTTGGGAAACCACGGTTATAGCCGAGTCTAAGCTTCTGAAGACCTCTTGTGACACTGTCATCGCACTCATCTCTCCAAGGGTCAAGAAATGACCGGACGGGATAGGGGGGCTCCTAAGCTACCCATTGATGACAAGTTCACCGGTTAGAAGGTGTCGGTGTTCCGAAATGCTCGCTGTGAATACTTGCACATGCGGCTCCGTTCAGAGGACACACTCACGAAGGATATAGGGCACCTTGTGACGGGGTGCTTGATCCCTTCGTGTTCGCCAGGAGTTCCGACACTCGGTGCTCCAAGAAGCCGCAGCGGACTGACTTAATATGCGCGTAACTAGATATTTCTATTCGTGGGGTGGATACGGCTTCACAGCCCAGTCGCTAGTTGGTGTCCTCAGTGTGTATACGTCCTTACATGTCCTCACACAATTTATCGTACGTGGAGTTCATTGAATGCGGCCTGTACAAGGTTTTAATTTCTAGCCAGGATCACCCATCTTAAATTTCCATGTGCATTCTTGGTTTTCCAGAGATGATTCCAATTTTTTTCCAGACACTTCATAGGATAGTAGAGGAATGAGATTTTAATCTCTATAAAAAAAAACTACTAGTGTGAAGTAGTGCCGTAGTGCTTAAAGCTGGATTATTTGACCTCGGTGATTTGCATTTCTTAAACAACCCAATATTTCAGGAAGAGAAGGTGGAGAAGGGATAAAGTTTGTGTTTGAGTTGGAGGTCTAAATAATTCAAATATATTTTTATTATTATGTATAGGCCTACAAAAATATTTAATTTTAATTCAATTTTGTGTAAAATTCTCTGTGTTTTACCAGTTTTTTTCCCCACAGAGACACAACAATTCCTTGTTATTTCTTTATGGTTTTTTGGTTGTGGGACAACCATGCTAGCACACCCTAGAATAAAACACAATTTTTTAGATGTTTTAGAAACCTCTTTTTCATCGTTAGTTAAGCTAATAGTTAAGAAGGCGGATCATAAAACTAGTTTTAAATATTAAATTAAACTGACCCTCTGCCTTCGTATACAGATAAGATTATAAATAAAACACGATTTACGTCCAAACCGATGTTTTTACTCACGAGGGCAGCCAAAATAACAAAGTTTGTGCGTCCGTCTCCAAAACCAAACTCGTTCTTTACTTCGAACAAAACAAAATTGGTTTGGAAATGACAACGAAGACTAAAAATAAAATAAAAATAGAAGGGTATAAAAAAACAAAACTGAAAATAAATTTTTAAAAAGGCACACAGAATCGCTGTCCCCAGACCCCCCTCGTAGAAAAAGAGAGAAAAAAACGAGTGTCGGACGTAATCTAATAAAGCTTTGCAAAAGAGAAAGACAAGAAGGAAACATAATGGAGAGTAATAGGAACGGTAACTTGGACAGGACAAGTAGAAAAGGAATTAGAAGAAATAAGAGAAAGGGCCATCAGATTCAAGAAGACTCAAGGAGAAAACGAGGATAAGGGGGTGGGGATATGGAGGGGTGGGAGGGGGGGTGCATCTGAACCAATGAAAGACGGTACGATCAGCTAAGTGAATGAAGAATTGGAGAAGACTTCATAAATCTCTAGCGCACGCAGAGCCATCTATACGGGTGCAATCGAGTTAGTCGTCTGAGACTTTGGACACTTTGTACAAAGATCCGATGCCGGGCAGGGGGGAGGGATAAAAAGAAATCCTACACAAGGAATTCTATTTCAAATTATAGTTTTTTTTAACATGCACACGTGGTTTCTATCTTTGCTTTGACTTGTCTGTCTCCAGACTGGAATAAACAAGAAGATCTGATAAAGGTGTTTAGTGCTCTGATATTTAAATACAAACACGGTAAGAGTGTGAAGTTTACGACGGTGTAAATTTAATGTTGCAACATTATTTTAGCAGACTTTCAATCGGTGATACATACTTTATATTTGTATAATAATTTACCCTTTTCAATTGTTTGACGAGCGGGTTATATTAAAGATTTTATCTTTGGGGGTTGTTTTGGTTGAGTTATCTTAAATTAATATTTATGTGAACAGTACACCTCACTTCCTCCATATTTATTATCGTTACCATTTTCTCTTCATTTAAAAAGTTGAAAGATTCTCATATGGAGAAAACAGACTAATTATTTCTACCGAAGCAATATACGGTATATATATACTTTTTGTCTAATTTTTTGAGTTAAAAATCGCAAAATACTAAACTTACTAAAGTACTAAACCCGCCTTAAGATTAATACAGTCCAATTTTAATATGAGGGGCCTTTTAGAAAACGTAAACATATTTTGTTTGCCAGCAAAATTGGTAATATCTTGCTATTCTATATGTGTTATTTTCTAGATAGTGAACGTATCTATCAAAAGGGATACATGCATATAAAATGAATTGACGTATGAATGTGTGAAAGTTGATCCAGCAGCTTTTCTAGCTGTCAGATAAGGTTATTCCTATGAAAATGAGACTATAGCGAAGTGGTGCGATTTGAAGACTCGCCGAGCTGCAGGTCTCTGGTGCAAATAATCCCACCACGCTAAAGGCTTGTCCATCCATCCTGGTTAGCAGTACACGAGTATCTCATAGAAGGGAGGAGGGATGAGTTCCACCCTTGATGCTCCAGGCAGGGTTAGTTTCACCCCCCCCCCCGAGGGGGTGGGCAGGAAGGCACCGGCAGCCGGATATTACACAGCCTTTACCGTCAATACAGAGGGAAAGAAAAGGGAGAGGGGGGTTGGGGTTGATCAAACATGGCGACACATCACGTGACAGTCTGACAGCCTCCTCAGTCCATGTTGGTCTTATCACAACGTGTACATTCATGGGAATCTTTGTTGTGAGTTAAGTAATATATACATTCAGATGTACGCTTTAAGATAGGCACGGGACAGTGCACCTTCCTCATCATATGCTCCTAAATTAATTTAAATTAGGGGGTGATGGAAATGGCCTTAAGACCCATATAACAAAAAGGAAAATGAGCCCGGGCTCCTTGATTTAGAATCAAACACGCTATCCGTGTGTTGTTGACCCATACAAGTGGTCGCATAATATAATATAATAAGGCGGCCAGTCTCGCAATGTACTAGATTTACAGGAAGGTTGAGTTTCAATTTTAGTGCAGGTGCGTTTGGGGTTGTTTTTCATATATATTTTACCCTCCCCTTCCCACTCTAACTCAGGTACACTTATTTACCCCTAGCCCATAAATTTGGTCGTTTATTGACCAAGCGTAGTGAAGTTTTATTTTAATACGACCATTTTGCATTTCGTTTGTCTGTATGGATCTTTGTTCCACGATAAGTGTAAATTGCGTGAATCATTTCTAAGTAAATTGCACCGATTTGAACGAAATTTGGCAGGAAAATTCTTTGAACCTATGCCGAACAACGCATATACATGATTTTTCGATCTGGTTATCCGTTTAAAGATCGCAGCAGCTCAAATATCTGCCTATATGTTAGTTCAACGATACTGTCACATGTGTGGACCAATAGTAACGATATTCAGCAGGGATATTTTTGATCCTATTACGAACAACAACGTACTTTCATAGTTTTTCGATCTAATTTTCAATTTCGATAGCTCATCTCAAGTGATTTGAATTTAAAATTTTTAAGCATTCAATTGAATACCTAGGGCATATTTAAAAAATAAATGTTGACATATATTTCAAGATTGGTGTCCTAAAACACGTGCACAGCGGTTATTCTCTACGAATATAATGTTCTATCGAATATAATATTAATTTGTTTTTTTATCTAACTTCATCACCATGGAGAAATATTTACTTTAAATCCAAGAATAAATTATTGAAGCTATTTCAACTTTAAATCCAAAAGAAATATTAAGACTGTGTTAACGTAAAAACATGACACTAATATTCTTAACATGTCGTACATTTACTTATTTTAATGAAGGGAGCGAGATTTACTGTTCACGGAAATACTAGTCTCTTTGGTGCTAGCCGTAATAATTAAAACAAACCGGCTGTGTGGGTGAACCCTGCCAGACCCACATCTGTGCAGTAATGTGTATACCTAACTCCATTGCGGTCCCCCCCCCCACCACCCCCTCTAGTGTCACATGAATAAATACTACTTGAACTGGGGGAAATATACACGATAACAATGTTTGTAAACCTGTTAATACAAATATTACAATATGATTTCACATATGAGCCGTGAGTTCTGACCAATGGTTGACTGGAACGTTTATCAAAATTTCATATTAATTAATATTGAGTAAAGATAAATATACTGTTTTACGCTTTCAAAAAAAATAGCATTATGAAATGGGAACGTACTTGGGAATATTTTATGATTCTAGATTTGAAATAGAAAGCAAAACCAAATGGTACATCTTGTTTTGAGGATATTAAGTTTTATATTTTCAGTGTCTTAAACACGATTTGTCACGTTAAGACGAGTTGAAAACACTGGCCGCACCCAGAAACATATTTTGTGAAAAGGGGGAAAAGGGGAGTTAAATTGGGATATGAAGGGGGTTAAGAAATGTTTTATTTAACTTGTCGAGGTGAAGCCCCCCTAAAAAGAGATGGCAAGGATTTGTTTTAGGATTGGATTTTTCTTGAAATCTTTAAAAGGGTAATTGGATGATTGTAGGTGTTAAGGATATTTTAAGGTTTCAATGAGTCAACTGAACAATAAACATCGAAAATATATACATAACTAAATCATTAGTCGTAATTTAGAGGGAGAGGAAGGTGTAAGCCAAACAATCCCTTTAGAACGGCCCGAGACCCCTACAAGGGGGGGATCTTGGTACATAAAACTACGTTGCAACTCTAGCCTGAGGGAATAATATTTATTTTTAAATGTTACAGAACACAGTGAATTTCTTCAATCCCCACCCACTCCAGTTATAAGCATATATTAATTGCTCTAATGGAATGGGGACGAGAAAGGTAAAATTTGAGAGAAAATGCGTGACAGGAGAGTGTAAAACCCTTTAGTATAAACCACCCTAAGTACACCCGACCGGGTGACATGGTGGTCTAGGAGTAGGGTGTCAGACTTCTGTGCTGGCAGCCAGGGTTCAATCCTCGGTCCCGGCACATATCTATCTGATTATCAAACCCTTCCTTCACCTCTGACAAGACATCTTGTGAATGTGGGGAATGCCAGGCCTCCACCGTGGTTCGGATTCCACGTTAAACTGTAGGTCCTCCATTTCATCTCACAATCACCTTACCATTACACATTAGCGTAAGTGCGTATAACTCGAACGGGTAGTAAGACGCGGTGCTAATAGTACTAATAGTACTAATAATAATAATAATAATACACCCGACCGGGATTCAAACCCCTATCTTCCTGTCACCAATAATCCAGTCTAGAATGAAAGCGACGAATTTGACCATTGAGTGTCTTCCTTGATTCATCATTTAGTATTTTATTAATTAATTGAAGGAATCTTTGTGCAATTTCTAAAATAAAGATGTGGGATAGCCTAAGATTTTCAGCCAGCCTGTGCTTTGAAAAGCTTTTAACATGTTTAGATTATCAGGTTTTAGGACTTACTGACTATACGATACAATCTTATAATTATTAATGTCACTTGTGTGTGTCCTGGTTATTAGCAGTGAATTAATGTCATCCTCAGTGGTCTTGGGGTAAAGTGCTCGTCTCAGGACCCGATAGTTGTGGGTTCAAACCCAGCCGGAGTCAACGGATTTTCCTAAGCGATAAAAATCCCTAGCACAACTTACTTCGGAGGGGAAGTAAAGTCATCGGTCCCTTGTCAATCGTAGCATGTAAAAGAACCCTGGATATGTGAGAATTCCTTTCACTATAACATTCGTAGGCCCTTTCGCTCTTGCTCATAGAAATTCTGGTTTGGTGATATAATCAGTCGGTTTAGAAGGAGCAATCCGGCCTTATAAATGGTTTGCCATATAGGTGGCCCACGACATTTTTTGATATGGTCATATGAACAAACAAAATTAATTACCGACAACTGGCCCAAACAGTGACGACACCTGCTTGTACTAGCATTTGTTGATGATGACAGGAAACGCATAACAATCATTAAACATGGAAAATAGCTTTAGATTCTGACGTCACTTTATACATCCCTGATTAAAACGCGGAGTTAAATAATAGTAAAATAAAAAACAATGGCCAATTTAGATGTGAATTAAAACTATCGAATCAAACATGGTAGATCGAAGTTTAAAATTCAACTGAATTCCTTGGTTAAAATGGTTTACCCAATTTCATTTATAAGACTAGCAAATTATGGTATATTGGATTAGATCTCTTCTCTTTACTCGATTATATTAGATAATAATTTATAACTATAGTTGCTATCACACTGTAATTAAAGTATACATTTGCTTCTTAAAAAAACAACCTAAATGGCCCCAAGGGCTAGACGTCAGACGTCAAGCCCATCTGGTTTTCCGGTGATTGGAATATTTGGGTTTGAATCTCAGACGAGTGTATTGAGGGTGTTTATTCTTAAATTATTTTACACTCTTTTTTCACGCAAATACTGTTTGATTTTATCTATACTATATTTATCTCATTCCTAAACCATTAGCCATTAGTGTATATATATATATATATATATATGTATGCAGATACTTTGAAAGGGTATAAGAACATGGTGGAAAACGAAAACAAATTCAGAGATTTAATGAAAGTTGAAGATCTCTCAAAGTGCATATGTAAAAGAGTTTTTAATGACAGCAAAAAAGTTTGTATTTAACATACAAATCCTCCGTTATATTATACTTAAGATTATATTTACCTTTAATATGAAGTTCTGAAAATTGTAAAAATGACACCTGGACACGGGAATCGAAACCGGGACCTTTGACTTAGTAAGTCGAAAGGTGGCTGCGTTATCTTATAGCTTGTGATCTTAATAAAATCACACATTTGTAGCCGAAGATATCCGCACGTCCATCATAGACTCTGCCTTATTCCGTTGTAGCATTGGCGTAGTAAGCCAAATGTTCCGGTTTCGATTCCCGTGTCCAGGTGTCATTATTCAATTTTCAGAATATGATATCTAGTTGCGAGCAAATCCTCACTGAAACAAATACAATAGTCTTGGATATTTGATTATTTAATATGATGGTTGAGTTCAGTTCATGATCAATAAATTCCTAATGACCCTATTGATCACACTTAGCCTATCAAAAATATGAATTCGCCCCAACTTTGAGAGTGCATTCGTAAGAACCCAATAGTTAGTCGTATAAGAGGGGCGGAAACGGGCCAGTGAGGGTGGGCGGGGGGAGGAAGGGGGGGTTATTTTTGGGTACTTGCAAACTGTCCGTTGACTGACCTAACTAAGAAGGCTGGGGATTATACCATCTATAGAGAGCTGATTGGACACTAAAGTCGATCGCCGCGTCAGCGGTGGCCCTGCGCTGGTCTAAGGAGCTGACTGGCAACTGGACGTGGGAAATTGGGTATATTTTTATAAGTGTGATCCTCTATTTTGTATTACGTTCCTCTGTCCACGCAGATACACTTCATTAACGGTAGGAATTACTCTCTGAAAGGTCCTTTTTCTTACCAATATCACACTATATAATAGCTTTCTGGTAGGGAAAAAGGTCTTTCAGAAAACAATTCCTACGCTGAACAGACTTTATATACTCATCTCATCCTCAAACCTTTAGATTATTACTTAAATGTTGTTTTCCACCCGCTCCTACTTTTTTTGCCCGGGACATCTGGATTTGATTACAGAAATGTATAAGGACGAGCAAAGTAAAGTTTGAAGGAAACGTATCCGCATTTGAGTGGAGGGAGATTAAGAAACCATTTAGTAAAAAGTATACCTAGCCAGGATTTTAGTCCCGAACCGACAAACTAAAGCAAGTGCAGGCGTGCTTGACGTTTATTACGTGGAGCCAACGATGTGGGCGTGAGAAAAACATAGTCTAGCGTTTTTCTAAATAATATTTAGAAGCAAACTTGCCAATTCATCACAGTAGGAATATGATTAGGAGATACTTTGAGAGAATACAAATATATGTTTTTACTGTTGATATTGATAACTTTTTACTATATTATTTATAAGATATTATTTGATCGAGATTGATGTAATTTATAAAAAAATACAGATAACACGACTTGACGCATGAATGCATGAAAGTAGTTTCAATAGCTAGTGTAATTGTAAGATACAGTGTTTCCTACAGTTTTACAATATTGTAAGATCACTAATTCTTAAACCAGCCCCACGATGTAGTGGTCAGTGCACCTAGCTACAAGCCTAGGGTCCAGGGTTCGATTCCCGGCTGTTACCTCGGGTATTTTTCCCGAAAGAGGAATGTACCCAACAGTCACCAGTGTTTGGTAAATTAGGCTTAAGTTGGTTAAGACTCGCGCTGGCTTCCCAACTCAGTAATAGCCATCATCACATCATCTCATTACTGGTACGACGTGTAGACAGCCTACCGTGGTGTACCCTGGGTAACACTTTGTGCCACCAAGGGGCTAATAGTCTACACGTAAGGTGACCGAACCTGGATGTCAAATTGCCTACCGGTCATATGTGCCATATGATAAAAACCACAACTAAGTCTTAAAAAGGGATTAAGCTAACAATGTCCGGTAATTATTAATTATAAAACTGTGAAAAATCATTTGCCCATTTCAGATAAATAAATACCTTGGAGAACAACAGTTCACCTAGTATACATCACTAATTAGGTTCTCATCATTTGCATGAATTATTATTATTATTATTAGCACCGCGTCTTACTACCCGTTCGGGTTATACGCACTTACGCTAATGTGTAATGGTAGGGTGATTGTGAGATGAAATGGAGGACCTACAGTTTAACCTGGAATCCGAACCACGGTGGAGGCCTGGCATTCCTCACATTCACAAGATGTTTTGTCAGAGGTGAAGGAAGGGTTTGGTAATCAGATACATCTGTGCCGGGACCGAGGATTGAACCCCGGCCGCCAGCATAGAAGTCTGACACCTTACACCTAGACCGCCAGGTCGTTTTGCATGAAGAGTAGTTATGGAAGATAAGGAAGTTATTTATAATTATATCAGTATAGCGGTGCCTCTTGAAGCCAAAACTTCGGGGATTAAATTTCTATCCAGACGCGTTTTTTTAAAATTTGTCTTTTCAGTTCATTAGAAAAGCTGTAAATAATAATTATGTAATAAATGATTTGTCCTAATAATGCGTTGCCAACAGTACATTCTCCTGTTAAGATCTTTAAGTGGTTTGTAATTCAATTACCATGAAGGTTTGGGAGATTTAAATACTATAAGGATATGTTTCAGACTCTAAACAAGTCCCAAACTAGTTTAGAGCAATGTTGTTTTAAATCAAATAATCATGGTACAAACATCTGCCGAAAACATATCTTCCTAATGTAGCATT
>CABFOW010001145.1:6524-48440 GCA_902141385.1 Timema californicum | reverse complement strand
TATCCAGTCCACATTGTTATAGCCCACCCCTGTCTTGAGCTAGTTCTATCCAGTCCACATTGTTATAGCCCACCCCTGTCTTGAGCTAGTTCTATCCAGTCCACATTGTTATAGCCCATCCCTGTCTTGAGCTAGTTCTATCCAGTCCACCTCATTACACCCCATCTCTATCTTGAGCTGGTTCTATCCAGTCCATCTCACTACACCTTATCCATAAAATGAGCTAGTTCTATCCAGTCCACCTCATTACACCGTATCCCTATCTTGAGTTAGTTCTTTCCGGTTAGATTCATCACAGCCTATATATTTCAGGCCCATTCTTATGTTATCCACCCAGCTGCCCTTAGATCTTCCCATTAGGTCTGCCAGTCAATAACTTAAACACGTTTCTAGATTCTCTCATTCGCGCTGCATGTCCTGCCCACCGTAGCCTATGAGATCTAATTGCCCTAACAGTGCTCGGTGATGAATAAATGGTATGTGACTCAACATTATTTAATCCCCTCTATTATATAATATACTTATCCCTCTTTGGACCAAATATATTTCTTAAGTGGTTTGTTTTTAGAACACCCTAAATTTCTTATCGTCATATAAGTTATAATATCATGTTTCACAACCATAAATAATAAA
Organism: Timema californicum; assembly: GCA_902141385.1. NCBI lineage: Eukaryota > Metazoa > Arthropoda > Insecta > Phasmatodea > Timematidae > Timema > Timema californicum. The sequence continues at coordinate 47,807 of CABFOW010001145.1, read as the reverse complement.
ATATTACATTTGTGTGTGTGTCAGAAGATGCGATATTCTATTCAGTCCCCCTTGTTACACCCTATATCTATCTTGAGCTGGTTCGATCCAGTCCATCTCACTACACCTTATCCCTAACTTGAGATAGTTCTATTCAGTCCCCCTTGTTACACCCTATATATTACGCTGGTTCTATCCAGTCCATCTCACTACACCTTATCCCTAAATTGAGCTAGTTCTATCCAGTCCACCTCATTACACCGTATCCCTATCTTGAGTTAGTTCTTTCCAGTCTGATTCATCACAGCCTATATATTTCAGGTCCATTCTAATGTTATCCTCCCAGCTGCCCCTAGATCTTCCCATTAGGTCTGCCAGTCAATAACTTAAACAAAGTTCTAGTTCCTTCCATTCGCGCTGCATGTCCTGCCCACCGTAACCCGAGAGATTTAATTACCCTAACAGTGTTCTATGATGAATAAATGGTATGTGACTCAACATTATGCAATCCCCTCTATTCTATAATATACTTATCCCTCTTTGGACCAAATATATTTCCTAAGAGGTTTGTTTTTAGAACACCTTAAATTTCTTCTTCGTCATATAAGTTATAATATCATGTTTCACAACCATAAATAATAAAATATTACATTTGTGTGTGTGTCAGAAGATGCGATAATTCCAAAACCAAGAAACCTATAAAATTTAAAATTGGTTTACGTATTAAGGAGAGAATAAGGGTGTGCATCAAAGGTATAAATACATTTTTTTTGAGCTACCTGAAATGGTGATCAAGTGGTTTAAATATATTAGTACCTTAGTAAAAAATATACTTGAGGTGAAAACTTTCATATATATGTGTACAGAGAGAAATAGAGAGAGAAAAAGAGAAACGCCTTAAATCTCGTAAATGAATGTGTGTGTATCAACAAAACTAAGAAATATAAAAAGTTAAACTTGTCGTTTGTACTTAGGGAAACTTAAGGATGAGCATCTTAAATCATTAGTGTAATTGATATTTGTACAGGCTGGTCGGGTAGTAGACCAGTGGATGAAAACAAATATTTTTCTCTCCTCTGTTCCAACACTCATTTAACGACGGGGCAGCCCAAGCTTCATGTCATCAATTGATATTACATCGTAACCGCGTCAGTTCACCCTCTAGTTCCTCCCGTCACCGCCAAACTAAAGAGGGAGGATTTATCTGACACGGCTAATCGCAGATCCATTGCTGACAGTCAGACCTGAAAGACTGATGTTGAGCACGTGCTCTGGTTGATTCACACGCCAGTCCTACCAACAGATTAGATATACTTGCCCATTCAACAGAAAGAGAAATAATCTTTGATTTTTTTTCCATGCCCTTAACACCCTGTGGTCTATTCTTAAGGGTTGTTTTTCCTAAATAGCTACTAGACATATTTCCACTAAATGCAGGCACATTTTTCTAAATTATACCTTCATAATCCTTATTCTATCAGGGTGATCGTATGCTAATAATATGCTGTTTGCGGCCGGGGTTCGATCCTCGGTCCCGGAATAGATTTATCTGATTACCAAACCTTCCCTTCACCTCTGACAAGACATCTTGTGAATGTGGGGAATGCCAGGCCTCCACCGTGGTTCGGATTCCAGGTTAAACTGTAGGTCCTCCATTTAATCTCACAATCACCCTACCATTACACATTAGCGTAAGTGCGTATAACCCGAACCGGTAGTAAGACGCGGTGCTAATAATAATAATAATAATAATAATAATAATAATAATAATAATAATAATAATAATATGCTGTTTGAAAAACAATAAAGGGATTTTTAAATTTTTAATGTAATTTTTAGTTTACTACTTCTCTGGACTATACAATTATTTACACTAATGAGATAAGTATAGGTGAGAGATAATTTAGAATAAATATACCCGCATTTGCGTGGAAGAAGAGTAGGAAACCATTTAGGAAAATACAATACACCAGAGTAGATTTAGCTGGGATTTGAACTCAACCTCCCCCCTACCAGCAAAAGAGACCATACGAGACTGACACCTTGATCCAAGTGCCCACTGATGTTATCAATGCAACTCCTAGATCTTTTATTATTATTATTATTATTATTATTAGCACCGCGTCTTACTACCCGTTCGGTTTATACGCACTTACGCTAATGCGAGATGGTAGGGTGATTGTGAGATGAAATGGAGGACCTACAGTTTAACGTGGAATCCGAACCACGGTGGAGGCTGGCATTCCCCACATTCAAAAGATGTCTTGTCAGAGGTGAAGGAAGGGTTTGGTAATCAGATACATCTTTGCCGGGACCGAGGATCGAACCCCGGCCGCCAGTATAGAAGTCTGACACCTTACCCCTAGACCACTAGGTCACCCTCCTAGATCTTAATTAACTTCAAACCACTCGTGCCCTGCCTACGGATGTTCTGCCATTTGATAGGTTTTTGTTTTAATCGTGGTTTTTACCGACTCTTGTAAGTAGAGCGATTTGTACCATTGATTGGATGCACAGTGAACCCTAAATGAATCGTCCTAACCTGTTTAACCCTGTCAGGGTTGGTTCAGTGGAATGCGGACTTTGTCCCGTGAGACAGAGATTCAATCCAGGTCAGGTATATTAAAGGTTAGTTAGCAATCAACAGTTTTCAACAATTTTTTTTTAACTTTCTTGCCACGTTTAGAAAAAAAGAAACATTTTGATCGTAAAAAAAAAATCACAATTCAATATTTTGATAGATTTTTCATTGGCTGAAACCGTTAAAGTGGTTTGCGGTATATTGTTTTTCTATTCATCGACCTAGATATGAAAACCTTCTTTTATTCAGGCTGAAACTTAATTTCTAAGGCTTTCACGAGGTTATTCAGAAATAATTTTTTTAAAACTATCGATCCACTCCTGAAATTAATGGTATTTTAATAATGGGTGAAAAGAGAGTAAAAAGCCATCTTATTAAAAATCGGCTTTAACGATGCTGATTAAAATTTGTATTCATGAACAATTTAACAATACATACAAATTGACTCATTTTACTTTCCAGGGAAAATAAATTAGAGGTTACTTTACGTAAGTGGATATTTATAACATTGATATATCTCCGTAGTTCTTTGAGACACACCAAAAATACTTGTCTTGGAAAAGTTGTTGGTATATTAAAGATACAATATAAAGGTTTTTTTTTTTACAAAATCTATTGTTTCCAATTTGTAAGCAGATATTATATTTTTTAAATTGGAGGTTTAGGAAATTGATAGCCGAAAATTTACACCTCCCAGATAATTCAAGAAATTCATTAAATAATAAGCTACCAAAAAGAGGGTCCGAGATTATTGGGGTCGGCCTCTCGAAGCTTATATGACTAGTATAAAAAATCGTAACGCCTTGCTAGTGGTGACAGAACAGTAATTTAAATAAACAATATCTGCTGACATAGCGTGGCAAACCGCGATGTTCCTTTTTTTTACTTTCTCGTTTCCATATTTTTCTCTAACAATGTATTTTATTTCATTTACTGTCTTTGGTAAAGCGTGATGCTAATTTATACCTACATGTTTCTGTAACATTGTGTATAATTTCGGTTCACTTAGCTTATGATCGATATTATCAAAAAATTACTTGATATATTGAATTCATCTTTTTGCGCACTCAGTTTTTTGTTCTATAGATATCCTAGATACAATTTTGTTTCAAATATTGTATTTATTTTTCTACTGACCTAATTGTTTTGGAATTTATTTTCCCTGATGTTTCAATCTTTTTTAGATAACCTTTTCCTACATGAAAAGTAACCCCCAGTTTCCGATTTATAAGCAGATGGTTCCATTTTTAGTCAAAGGAGTGAGAAAGGCTATGCGAGGCGCCATTTACCCTAAAGCCTTTCTTCTCCTCTTAATTCGTTGAGTTATTCATGTAAAATTTCTAATAATTTGAACAAGCAGTAAAACGCAAAATTCTATTAAACATAGATATATTCTATCCTATAATAATTTGAGGCAGAATCGTGGAGGCAGCAGCTCATATATCATCTGAGGAACAACTCCTCAAAGTTCTCGACCATTACTAGGTCCCATATTATATTTAAAACAAGGTTATGGTTTTATTAAAGTTATTTAAGATGGGGGTGTAAGGGACAAGAGAAAAGGAAAGTGTTAATGCAATATTTATAATGCATTTTCAATTTATTCTTTGCTAATATTATTATTATTAGCACTGCGTCTTACTACCCGTTCGGGTTGTACACACTTACGCTAATGTGTAATGGTAGGGTGGTTGTGAGATGAAATGGAGGACTTACAGTTTAACGTGGAGGCCTGGCAATCCCCACTTTCACAAGATCAGATAAATCTTTGCCGGGACCGAGAATTGAACCCCGGCCGCCAGCATAGAAGTCTGACACCTTACCCCTAGACCGCCAGGTCACCATTCTTTGCTAATACATTAAAAATATTGCTTCAATAGAAACATAGCATTTAATTTTATTCACACGGTGATATAAATAGTTGTTGAATAACTGTCATGAACATAACGGAATTAGATGACAAACTTATTAAATGAAAAGAAAAAGTTGTCATTAAATTCCAGGACACTTTTGATAGACATTCAACAACTTTTGACATCACCATTTGTAGAAAATTAAACTATATGTTTCTATTGGAGCAATATTTTATTTATTTTGGCCAAAAAACATTGGCTATAAAATCTAAAAAAGAAAAAAAAACTGAAATTTTCTCTCTTCCCCTACCTACACTTTAACCTTAACGTGCCATTCCTAAACATACCACGTGTTATCAGAAGATTACTTAAAAACAAACTTTAGAAAAGACAAAATACCTGGTCCTATTACCTTCATTAATGTGATCGGGGAAATTATAATTTCAAAGACAAGAGATATTTTGGCCGGTTCCTGGAATCGCACCCATGATCTTTATCGTAGTACATTATTATTATTATTATTATTATTATTATTATTAGCACCACGTCTTACTACCCGTTCGGGTTGTACACACTTACGCTAATGTGTAATGGTAGGGTGATTGTGAGATGAAATGAAGGACCTACAGTTTAACGTGGAATCCGAACCAAGGTGGAGGCCTGGCATTCCCCACATTCACAAGATGTCTTGTCAGAGGTGAAGGAAGGGTTTGGTAATCAGATAAATCTGTGCCGGGACCGAGGATTGAACCCTGGCTGCCAGCACAGAAGTCTGACACCTTACCCCTAGACCACCAGGTCACCCTATCGTAGTACAAAGTCTTATTACTGAATAAACTAATATGCACATATGCTTTTGGCACTGAATAAAACAGACGAGACCAAATAATAAACAGATCCCTCTTGACATTGTGAAAAAACCGCACATCACTAGTTTTATTTTTTGCTCAATTCTCCGTAGTAGAAGTCCCTTAAAATATATATCATACAGGGGCAGGAAAGTGAAATTTAAGGAACGTAACCATCATTAACAGTGAAATAAGAAGTATTTAATTTTTATTTTTCCACCGTGTCTTACTGCACGTCCAAGCAACATGAATTTTTTTTAGCGTCGCGTCTTACTACCCGTTACGGTTATACGCTTATGCACTAGTTACGCTATATGTTTCGTGAATTAGGAATGTTATATTTAGAGGAATTGTACCCACATTTAACTGGAGAAAGAGTGGAAAAATAATTTAGGGAAAACCACCCTCAGTACGCACGACCAAGATTAGAACCTCAGTCTCCCCGTCATTGGCAGTCTAGTCTGCTTCGACAGTAGCGCCTTAGATAATGCGGCCAGCGAATTGGGTGACATTTAGTTCATGTGATGGAAAAATAATAATGGGAAATAATCCCCTCTGCCCTCTAAAGCACAAGTCAGGCTCATTATTCTTGCGGCCAATCCTGCCTGTCCCTCTTTTATAGTTTTATAGGTCAGCTCCTGCAGAGAAAGAGGACCGAGCCAAACACAAAGCAAGTTTACAATCACTCAACTCGAGATAGTAAACAATTTTTTTCCCCCCTCAATCAATTTGTAATTGGTCAACGAGTGGTCCCGTGTTTTCTGTGATGATGTGTTTGACCGTTGGACGTGTGAATCAAGTTTTAATGTGTCTGTGTAGGAGTGCAAAGTATTGGAGTGTCAAATGTTTGCAGATTATATTTGTGTCTGGCCGGGGGGGGAGGTAGAAAAAAAAAAGTAATTTGTACCCCACATGAGAAGGGTTGGGCGAGAGCGTTTCAAGCAGAGGATCCCCACCCAACTGATAAATATTCTGTAGTACGACTCAGATAAATCGAGAGTAGGTAGTTTAGTATAAATGGAAAACTGTTAGAACAAGTCAATTATGCTGCGTATCTTGGCAGAATGTTCTCTAGAAATGGAAGTATGGATGGTGAAATACACATACTGGTGAATACCTCTAGGAGAGTAGTTGGATGTTTATGGACTATTGCAAAGAATGAAGGAGTATCAAAAGAGGCAGAGATGGCAGTATATAAAACTGTGTCAACGCCAACATTGTTTAATGGGTGTGAAGCGTGGGTTTGTCAGGGGAAACACAAGAGCAAGGAGAATGCGGTCGGAATGAGATATTTAAGAAACGTATATGGACAAACTCGTATGGACAGAATCGGTAATTATTGAAAGGGAATCCAATAGTTCAATGAGAAAGAAACGTTACGTTGGGTCGGGCATTTTGAGAAAAGGATTATGGATTGAATGAATAAGCAAATATATGTATGTAGAGTGTGTGGATCAAAAGGGAAGAGTAGGCCATGTAAGACGTAGCTAAATGTTGTAAACAAATTTGTGAAAAACAGAAACATTAGTAGTTTTATTAATAATATAAAATGTACGACTCAGTGTATGGATGTTGTTGAAGCGATGGTAGTATGTTTGTTTGTAGGTAAGTAAGGAGTCCAACCAGATGATACAAGTTGTAATTCTCTTGGGGGCATAGACACTTCTTTCTCAAGGAGTAAACCAATAAATAGGGCACCTACTAAAGAGTTGAGACGCATTACAGATGTTAAAAAAAAACCAAATTACTTAATAATGCCTTTGTTATTTTAAAATGTAATGTACTCCCAAATTGAGGTGAGCGGTATCAATATATTCCTGTAGAATTACAAGCCTTACATTTTAATTTTGATGATTTAAAAAAAAATGTATAAAATGTTAAAACTACCCCATTTCCAAAGACGTTTAACGTGATATAACGCAATTCTGAGAACTGGTCAAATACATTAATGTCGCTTTCCTTAAACAAATAGTCATTTTTAATAGGATCTCAATATTAAGTTTTAATCTAATTGAGGATTGATTTAGTAACTGCCGCTAGATAATACAAATCATGGCGGGATGATAATTCATTTATATTGTAACATCTTGTGAATGTGGGGAATTCCAGGCCTCCACCGTGGTTCGGATTCCACGTTAAACTGTAGGTCCTCCATTTCATCTCACAATCACCCTACCATTACACATTAGCGTAAGTGCGTATAACCCGAACGGGTAGTAAGACGCGGTGCTAATAATAATAATAATAATAATAATAATAATAATAATAATAATAATTTATATTGTACAGTGCTCAAATATTTACTTTTACAAAGAATAATTTTATTTTAATCTGTAACGTGGATTTGTCAAATCATAGTATTCTCAACCCATGACTTATACAGTAGAAACCTAGCAGAGAGTTAATTAATACTTAAAACATTATATTTGATCTCTTTGCTAGGTTGATATCCACTATCCACATTTGAGTGAGTGTTCCTTTCTGACGATCTCATATTTGTAAAATAAAAAAAAAACCAATGTATTGTACTCATTCTTCACACTCTCAACTCAGCCGATACCTACTAGAGTAGAGATGATAGGTCTGAATTCCCCCGCGGTATTAACCAGTATGTGTGAGCGATCCTTGCTGATGATCACATATTGGTAGAAAAAAGAGGGCTCATGTATTGGACTCATTCTTCACACGTCCCGCATTCATCGTTTCTTTCTTTATGGATGTTTAAACTTGAATGAAAACGTTTCCAATACTCCAATATGTATAGGCAACTTTTCTAAAATGTGAAATGATCGATACTACTAATAGCAGTACTTATAATTCTTATTAATTTTTACTCGACACAATAAATGCATGGTTTGCATAGTGGCTGGGGTAATTCTGGTCCAAACGGCCGTGGTTTATGTCTGATCTATAGCACTAAGGATGGTATTTTCTAAGAGATGTTACGTTTTGGTTAATTTTATCTACTCATTATATTTATTAATGTTAATTAGTCTAATTTTAAAATAGTTTAAAATGGCAGTACAATGTGTTATCTCCTTGAGGTATATTTTCATATAGGGCCTACATGTTGTTTGTTTCGAACGAAGATCAGGGACTTAAGGTCCTCGCACACCGACATAGTATCGTATACGTACGGTGCGTGGTTTTCCATCCCGCTTTGAAAGCGGAAAGACACGTACGATACTGTCATGGCAGCCGTTGTCTACCCCCACTACACCCTCTCAAACACTCCCTCCTCTCTTCCATTTAGGGAAGTATTATTGGAGATGTTTGATACACATTATTTTGATTATACTATTACTAAGCAAATAATAATTATTTTAAACCTGGGTCATCAGTGAATTTAAAACAATGTCTGTAGTAAAAAAAAAAACTTCTGTTAGCTTTCGGTTACAACACTTCCTATGATGAATGGATTATATTTTATTTTATTATAGATTTAATTTTATTCAATGCATTGCATTCAATTGAAGTAAATAAAGTATCAAATTAATTCTACAGCTGGCTTGCCAGTTACTTGATGCATGGCCTCTCCCCTTCCCCCTTTCCATTACTATTTATATTCCTTCTACACAAACTATATTTTTTTTCTTCAACTTGCTAGCTTCTTATATTATTGCCAAGATTGACTATTGTTGCATTATTGTTTTCCTTTTTGATTAGTCCGAGCGGGCTGAAATTTTACAGCTATCTTTCTTAGTGTCTAGAAGAACACAGTATAGTTTCTGGTTGGAATCCGATAATTAGAACAACAATAAAAAGGTATCCCTCATCGTAATTAAAAGAACCGCAACAATACACTCGCTTCTTTTAACTGCGCTGCCCTAAGGTAGCGAAGGAAAATTGTAGGGTGCGGTGGGGGAAACAAGCTCTTGGGGTACACGTCGTATCTATGATCTCGGTGTGCAGGACTGTCGCGGTAATACGATACCATACTGCTACCATACTGCTACTGTCCTGGCACCGTACGTATACGATACCATGCCGGTGTTCGAGGAGCTTGTGCAAAACAATTTTGGTTAAAACGTTTTTAGTAGATGATGGATCAAATAAAATACTCAAAAAACACACAAAAAAAGGTAATATTTGTACCCACAGTGGTGACAGAGAGGTTTGGTTAACGTTCAAATAAATATCAGCATTATAACCTTGACCGGATCCATAGTGCATTGTTTTCAACAGGTGATTTCTGTTATGCTTTTACTATCCTTTCTCAAATCCAATGTAAATGCATTCCCTCTTCAGCTACTTTCCATAATTTATAGCAAAATATATTAAAATATATTGATAGCTTTAGTAAAAAAGTAAAAAAAACGATATTGTTATTGACGCGTCTACAACAGGATTATCTCCGCCTAATGATCCCTATTTTAAGATTTTGTATTCAAAGTCGTAAACTCTTTTCAGACTGTTTAATTGTTTATTAGGTTATCATAGGCATGAAAGAGGTGTTAGAAGCTTGTAACTAGTTTCTAGTTAAAATATTTCATTTACTCTAAGACTTTAAGGGCACTTTTAAAGCCAACGCTCTATTTTTTATTATTAATTGGATTTGTTCATTATTTGAAAAAAAATCAAGCAAAGTTATAAAATGTAATTAAATCGATTAAATTTAAAGAAAGTTCTGAGAATAGCTGTTTGGTCTTGGTAATGCCGTATTATTTTAAGGAACTGCGATTATAATGTAAGCGTGAATTTTTTATTTATGTACAACCTACTTCGGTGTCCTAATGGTTTAAGTCATCACTCTTGCAATGGACTAGACTTCAGATGATGGGGATATTGGGGCTAGAATCTCAGTCGTGTGTACTGAGAGTGGTTTTTCCAAAATAGTTTTACACTCCCCCTCCACGAAAATGCAGATACAATTCCTCTAAACTTAACCTCATCTCTAACACATTAGCGTAATTAGTACACGTGGGTATAGCCCGAACCAGTATAAGACGTGTTGCTAATCAAATTGCAGTAAAACCTCGTTAGACTTAAGCCCCGATATTTCAAAATTCCGAATAATCGGAACCAATTTCTCGGAAAACACAAACAAAATTAAGTCAAATTAAATATATTTTATTGGTTAACAAGCTCAAAGTTCTCATTCAAAGTTAAAAGATAATCATAAGAAACAGGATATCTGATAGTACATGTTTAGTATTTACATGTTGTATTCAACAAAATCTGTTTTCCTGCAGCTAAAAAATAATTATAATACTTTTCACGTGTAATATATATATATATGTTAAATAAATGAGAATTTGTTTAAACTCATTAAACTGTAATTTAAAACTAGTAAAAATGTTGTATCGCCTTACTCTCCACTGAATTCGAGTTTTCGCTAGTTCGAACAAGCTTCGGTCCCAATTAGTTTGAACTGACGGGTTTCTAGTGTACTTATGTTCAGTCCACTTACCCCGACAGACTATACCACGGCTCTACCTTAAAGGATCTATCATAATGAAATGATGAATGATAAGCTTAATACCTTATAGGGCAGACAAAGGGTTAATGGCTTGGTTCTAACATTTTAATAATTTACATCAAACACAAGCTTTTTTTTAGTATGGTTGGGTGTAAAAGTGAAACAGTAGGAATTGGAATTTTTATTTTCGACACAAACCTAATAAGCATTTCATAATATAAGATTAACAATTTATCCACAGTAAATATTAATGGGTACGTACTAAATTATGACGGTATATTTTGTTTCTAAAATTTAAAACACTAGCTATCAGTTGACTTTATTTTTGAATCCATTTGTGCCCATTAATTTTTGATTGATAAAATTGTAATGATGTAACTATTGTGTATATTATGAAAATTGACACCTAGACACGGGAATCGAACCCGGTACCTTTGGCTTAGTACGCCAATGCTCTTACCACTGATATATACAGGAATAGTCCCGTACCCAGGGTCATTCTTCACTCATATTTAAAGGCAGAGTCTGTAATGGACGTGCGGAAATTGTCGGCTACAAATGTGTGATTTTATTAGGATCACGAGTTATCAGATAAAGCAGCCACCTTCGACTCAGTAGTTGGCTTCATGCTGCCACTTGTACAATTATTATAATTGTAAGGGATTGAATCTCCTGGATAGCTCAATGGGTAGAGCATTGGCGTACTAAGCCAAAGGTCCCAGGCTCGATTCCCGTGTACAGGTGTCAATTTCCAGAATATGATATCTAGATGGAGAATTCCTCACTAAATAGCTTCGGCTATTTATTTCTATTGTATATATGTTTTTATTAAAGCTTCCAAGTCCTAGTAATTCATATAACTAAATTAAACAGGCATATCAAAAAGTTCTCGACAATTTCTTGCTGGTCTGCGATACTCGTTTTTAATTATGACCCGACCACTTATAAACAATGGATTAATAAATAAATATACTGGCAGGTACGTAGAGAAAAGGGTCAATTTAGTCTTGTTTACATGGTGGAAACGGGGAGGTAGTGTGCTCAAATCGCGGCCAAGTAGATTGAAAATCCAAATAGGAAAAATCATCTCAAGCTCCTACCGCGTAAATTCAGGTACACTTCCTATAAATTATACCCTCCTCATTCCTACATTACTTATGACGATGTACACTCCATTCACGGTAGGAATTACTCTCTGAAAGGCGTTTTTTCCTACCAATATCCTACTATATAATAGTTTTATGGTAGGGAAAAAGGTATTTCAGAAAACAATTCCTACGGTGAACGAACTTTACGTATAGCCTAAACATGTTGTAAGATGGAATGTATGAAAAAAATATTGAAAAGGAGTTTTTATAATCTATTGTAAATATTACAGTAATACGCTCTAGTTATAATATCGTTAGTACTTATTATTATTATCACCGGGTCTTACTACCCGTTCGGGTTGTACGCACTTACGCTAATGTTTAGTGGTAGGGTGATTGTGAGATGAAATGTAGGACCTACAGTTTAACGTGGGATCCGAACCACGGTGGAGGCCTGGCATTCCCCACATTCAAAAGTTGTTATTAATACATGTCTTGTCAGAGGGGAAGGAAGGGTATGGTAATCAGATAAATCTGCCGGGACCTAGGATTGAACCCCGAATCCCAGCACAGAAGTCTGACACCTTACCCCTAGAACACCAGGTCATCGTTAGTATTTAATCTTAAGAAAGTCTTTATTAATATTATTGACGTAAAATGTGGATTTGTACTAATTAAAAGTAAAATTCTAAGCGAAATTCAAAGTGCTCATTCCTTTTTTTTTTTTTAGCGCTACGATCTATACAACACCCTTATGAATATAATTTTTTTTTACAAAGCTTTATTTTGTTGCCAAACAATTTTGGTGTAGAAATGATATCTTGGCGAGGAATGATACTCTTTTGAGATCCAATTAAAAAAAAAGTTTTAAGAGAGAGAAAAAAAATCCCAGGGGAAAATAATGTTGAAAAACTTATTCAATCTACTTTAAATTTTATGAAACAAATCTTTAAATTAGAGGAGAAATGACATCTTTGTGTGAACCGATTACCAAGCAGCCTCTAAGGCAGGCCCTTCAAGCTTTTACGGTCCAAGGGTCAAAATTTATGTCTCTTGTTGGTTCATGGGCCTCAAAACTTTGAACACTTAAGGACCTTGGCCCTGTCGAGTGCAAGTCTAAAACCCATTTTGTGGTATGGGGGGCGGAAGGGTTAAAGGCGTGGTGTGGCTTCACAACCAAACAAAGTATCCTTCCGCGCCAACAAGAACAGATGGATCACAGAAACCCTAGATAGCGCTAGCTACCGGGCAGGTCTTGCGGAAAAATCATACGTTTGGAAATATCAGTTTTCTCGAGAACGAGTGAAATGTTTATGTTAATATTTTCAACACTCCTTCTAAGATAATGTATTGTTGTTTATTAATTGTTGCATTTTCTTATTTTTGTTTATGAATCCAGAAATTTTATATTGAAAAAGGTCAATTTTATCGATATTTGATCGCTGTTAGAATAGTAAAGGAGGTGTGTATTTATATAAAAAGTATAACTTAATCAACATGCTTCTATTCTTGAACAAACCGTTTCCGAAAAGAAAATTGCAAAACAATACAAATTCTTGAATATAACCGTTTGTTCACATGGCTCTGCGTTTCCACGCCAGATGAAAAAGGCCAATCGCCTTAATATATTCTTTTTCTTTTTGCGACCTGAGTGTCTCAGGGGTAATGAACATAACGAAAACTCCCGAATATGTCCAAACGCACCCGAAATAGTACTCTCTCCGTTGTCTAATTGAGTAGTAATTTGCCGGTTCAAGATATATTTGTAGAAAAACATAATATTTTTCTTCACGTATAGACAAAAATATTTTATAAAATAACTCAAAATACGTACTTATTTTACTATTTAATTATGTAAAATATGATTCTGTATTCGTCATTATCTTCTTTTGAAATAATTTTATATTTTATTTATGAGCCAGCAGGCAGCAAAAATAAAAATGCTACGGTGGGCCGTAAGTGGCCCGTGGGCTGTAGGTTGAAGATCTCTGCTATAAGGAAATGTCTCTGGAAAGAGCTTTTAACGATAAACCGACCAGTAGAGTTAGGTTGGTTGGAGGTCGTAGTTCAATACAGATTTAGGTACGTTCCTTTTTATTACTATTAATGTTACTTGCTATAATCTTTTCTTCATCTGAATGGTAGTGAATTTCCCTAATCATCCCCCTCCTCAAAATATCCCCTTATATTAGATAATCTAGAGTGACCAGTGTATAAGCGTACCAATAACAATTGTAAGGTCTAGAAGTATTATTATTATTATTATTATTATTATTATTANGTTTTGTCTTTTATGATGACATGTTTTGATGTTATTGTTTGGTCTAAACATAAATTCATGATCAATTATTTCGATATTATTTGTAAAAACTCAAAGGTAATGATATTGAGATATCGAGTTTGACATTATTAAGCGTGAAATATTTTGTGCATATTTACATTTGATTTTTATCTGAATTTGTTAATAAATAGTTATTATTATTAGCACCGCGTCTTACTACCCGTTCGGGTTATACGCACTTACGCTAATGTGTAATGGTAGGGTGATTGTGAGATGAAATGAAGGACCTACAGTTTAACGTGGAATCCGAACCACGGTGGAGACCTGGCATTCCCCACATTCATAAGATGTCTTGTCAGAGGTGAAGGAAAGGTCTGGTAATCAGATAAATCGTTGCCGTGACCGAGGATTGAACCCCGACTGCCAGCACAGAAGTCTGACACCTTACCCCTTGACCGCCAGGTCACCTTTGTCTAGAAGTAGATCTTACTATTGATTACAGGGTGATTGGGGTTTGGGTGTACTGAGGGTGTTTTTTTTATAAGTGATTTTCCACTCTAACTTTAAGAAAATGTATGTACACTTCCTCTAATTAGTAACTATTACATACCCAAACGGTTGGTGAAACGTGGTGCTAAAAAATAATAACTAAGAGGGTTTAAAAATATCACCCTGAACCTCAGAGCGGGCCCTGGGGTAAAATGAATACCCCTGCCACCCCTCCCCCCGACTTCCATCCTCAAACCGGTCCATTCCACGATCTCAAGGTAAACACAAGTGATGACGTCTCGAGCGTAAAGGCAGTGTGGGAAGGGGTGAGTTATTCATGGTCAATCCGGCACTTGAACCGGGGCCGAGCAGTCCATCAACGAATGATCCCTCCACGAATGTCAGTCAAGAGTGGTGATTTATTAGGTATAATAGAACTTGGAGCATGTTGACATACGGGCAATGATCGTCAAGTGCGTTCATTAATTTCACTCTCTCTCTGGAGTGGATGTAAGGAGATTCGACCCGAACCAAAACCCGCATTAATTGATTGATTGATTGATTGATCGAGGGAATAGAAGAGGGATGCTTGCTTCAATTCAAAGTTTCATATTAAGGATGAATATATGAGGGAACATAAACTTGAACATATTTTTTTTCTTCAATTTCTTAAATGTGAAATGATTTATCTTAAAATATGATGGATATTCGATAAAATTAAAAAAGTTTTAAAAACCAATGTATGAACATGATTAAAAATATTATAATATATAAAAAATATTATAGTCAGCATATTAAGCTATTTATTGTGTAAATATATTATTTTATTATTATTAGTCTGGGTTTTTTAAATGGTTTTAATTATTTTCTCTTTCAATACTAGACGTAATCTTTTATTTAACTTGATGAACCTTAGCATGGATGTACAGTACAATTGATACTATTGAAATAAAATGCATTATTAATTTTAACTTCACAACTTTTATGCATCGGTTGTCACGTGGATCAAGGTATCTATAACTCTCGCAATAGACTTAATTTCAACTAAAGGAATGGTCGAAGTTCGATTCTAGGTTGAGGTTGTTTTCCTCAGATTATTTCCCAATATACTTCCCATGCAAACGAGGGTACAGTGCTTCTAAATTATTCCTGCCTGACAGGTGCCCTACAGTGTAATCAAATACATATTATAGCCTTAAAAAGTGGTGAAATGCGTTAAAATAAAACTTCACACATTTTTTTAGAAACGTATCTTACTACCTGTTCGGATTATAAGCCTATGTACTAATTACACTTATGGTTTAAGGATTAGAAAGGTTTTATTAAAATAAAATGCACCCACATTTGCTTGAAGGGAGAGTGGAAAACTATTTAAAGAAAACACCTTAAATGCACCCGACTGGGATCGAGCTCCAATCTCCCCCAGCAGTCTAGTCCAAAACGAGAGTAGTGCGTTAGACCACGTGGCCACGTAAGCGGGTAACAGATTATTCATAAAAAATAAAAATACAATAAAATTGACTCTTTTTGTTCTCTAATTTTTTTAACACAACTTGCTAACGACTTTTTATCTACTTTATTGAGTACTGTTACAGTCTAATATAATGACCAGATTAAAGAGTACTCTAAGCGTTTGGTAATTAAAACACACATTTAAATATGTATTATTAGCACTAATCAATCCATCCGAATACAGTTTATTACAAAATCACACGTGCCTTAGTAAGCTTAGTTTGGCGCAACTCTGAACTCTATTTCCAACCCCCTCCCGGATAGGGACGAGCGGTTGTTCCGAACGGTCGAAGGGACGACCGGGTGTCTCGAGGAGATCAATGGATGTCGACTGCCGGCGCTGGTTCACGACCAGTGTGAAATGCGGCACCGCGACGAAAGCAACCCTTTCACTGGAATCTCACCATAAAAACAACCCCTCCTCGCCCCATCCCGCTCGGCGGGACTTGCAATGATCGCTCGTGGATATACAACAACCCCAGAGGTTTTTTTTTTACACGGGTCTGTGTGAAAATAAATAAACAAAATCTGTGAAGAATTATTTTTAGGTTTATTAGAATAACATTTTGCATGATAATAACTCTTTTAAAATATATTAGATAGTCATAATACACTTTTCATATCAATACACTACTAAACAAATATATTCTTTATAGTAAAATCGTTAAAATTTTAGATGTGAGCGTAATCAAAAGTTTTAAAATGAATATCTTATATTTGATGTTTGCGTTTTGTGATTGAAATTTGAAACATTAAATAAGAGTATGTTATAAAAAATATGAATTTTTGATCAAATTGAAAATGTTTTAGATAAAGTAAGTTGTATTTAATATGATACATAAGTAAATTTAGCAAAACTGGACCAACCTGCTCGTGGGTAGTTCTGTGTCTATTAGAGGTAAATGAGAAGTTGAGGACTGTGTTTGCTGATTGAGCGAACGAAGCCGCCGAGGAGATGGATTGGAAGAAAACGACTGGTCTTCTCCTGGTTTTCAGTCTTCTCTGCTATCAAGGTAGGAACAAAATAAAAAAGGTTGCTAAAGGGATCAAAAAAAAAAAAACGAAATCACGCACTACTTCAAATGAAATGAAATTAAAGTATTTTTACTCAAAAATTAAACTTTAACGCGGCGAATAATTGTTACAGTTTGAAATGATTTTAATATGTCCCTCTATTATTCATTAAACCAGAAAGATGACATATCATTAGTTTATATATATTTAAAAAATATTTTGATCGTTTTACATATTTAATAAGGGCCTTAAATGGAATGTATCATACAAATCGGTGAACATGAATAAAAAACGGAAATGTTAAAACTTGACTATTAAAACATTTTATATTTTGAATATACTCAAAAAAACGCTATTTTATTATTTATCTTTGGACATTTTATTTTTTATTGATACCACTTCTTTATTGACGGCTTTTTTATATAATATACATTAGCATAATTTATAAGAAATCTATTGATAAATGTAACAAAAAATTAAATTTTATTTTATTTTAATGTAATAAAGACAACCTGTCACTATTTGTTTGAATAATTTTAAGTACTGATGTAAATAAATAACGGATTAGTAAATCCAATTGAAATTTATGTATATGCTATTGTAAAAAAAAAGTTCATAAATATACATACCTATATTATGATACTTTTTTATGAGCACTAAGACCTGCATATTAGATCACACGGTGTAAAGCGTCAAGCTCACAAAATACTCTCTTTAAGATCCAATGAGCCAATGGTCCCAGGCTCGATTCCTGTGTCCAGGTGTCATTTTTCAGTTTTCATAATATGAGATCTAGATGGAGTAATCCTCACTAAAAGCATAAATAATAGCTTCGGCTATTTGATTCTTAAATATGCAATCCCTTGCAATTATAAAAATTGTACAAGTAGCAGCATTAAGCCAACTACCGAGTCAAAGGTGGCTGCTTTATCTGATAGCTCGTGATCTTAATAAAATCACTCATTTATAGCCGACGATTTCCACACGTTCATCATAGACTCTGCCTTAAAATATGAGTGAAGAATTACCCTAGGCGTGGGACGATTCCTGGATAGCTCAGTGGTAAAAGCATTGGCGTACTGAGACAAAGGTACCGGGTTCGATTCCCGTGTCCAGTTCTCATTTTTCAATTCTCAGAATAAAATACTCAATTTTTAATAGTTGAGAAATCAAGGTTCGAATCTAAGCCGGGCGCGCTCTGGGTTCGTTTCCTCTAAGTTACTCTTCCAATATCTTCAAATTATAATAAGTGATACTGTTGTTTAAAGTACTAATAATTAAAAACATATCACCAAGATTCTCTTCTAGGTGCTAGCTACCCCTTGATGAGGACCTTCTAGAATATGTTGTCGGGTCTGGTAGATGAGTTCAACTTATCCTTAATCATGCAATATAGGGTTGGTTGTATATCCATTGCTATCAAGAAGTCCATAGAGCTTTGTGTTCAACTGCTCGTTTGGACTATCATCATATCAAACTAATGGGTTGAAGATGAAGTTAAGAGTTTAAAGATGATTTACCCGCATTTGCGTGAGAAACAACTAAGGAAAAACTACATCCAATCAGGAATTGAGTCTCAGCATCTTAGTAAACATAAAACAAGACATTACATAATGCCAGCCAGCCTTTATCAACATTTATTTACCAGGAAGTTCAAAGCTAAGGGCTCGAATACAGATCGAATGTACAGATAATTATTTTTTTTAAAGATTTTTCCACGTTTCCTCCCTGAGAATATGGGCGCATTTAATTTTAATTATTATTTTTTATCCCTAATAAATTAGTATAATTAAAACTTAAAGCCAGCGGTAGTCTGAAGAGGCGACTAAAATAAATATCTGCAGTTAGCTAATCTTCATTAAAATAAAGTTGTTGTATTTATAAACAAAAACCTAATCCTCCTACTCTATTAGGTTAAATAGGTTAAGACGCTGAAATTTAGTATTATAATGAGATATTTAAATATCGAGGACAATTAAAGCAAATAAAATACATTAAGCCTATGCTGAGGTTAGAACATTTAAGGTGATATAATTTTAAACTTTACTCAATCACCTTTTAGCAACTATTTTTTACTCGTATACTGGTGAAGCTAAGGTTTCTTAGTTTTCCCGTGGTGTGGACACATTCTAGATACGGTTAATTGGAAATTAATATAAGGGACGTCTCCGGGGGTAATTGCCCTGGCCTAGAAACAAGAGCCAAAACATCAATAACAATCTACCAGTATAATCCTAATTGTGTTAGAGACTGACACAATATTGACTAAAAACAAATATTTACCCACTTCGGTGGCTGCATGGTCTAAAACACTACTCTCGTAGTAGACTATACTACCGATGACGGGGAGATCAAAGTTCGAACCTCGGTCAGGTAAACTGAGCGTGGTTTTTACAAAATGAGTTTCTACTATCTCTTTCTTTCTCTCTCTCTCTCTCCCCACGCAAATGTAGGTACATTGTTTATAAATTTAACCTTACACATCCCTAAAATCATTAGAGCGACTAGTACATAAGCGTATGACCTGAAAATTTTGTAAGACCCGTTGCCAAATATAACATTTAAATCGACAATAAATGTCTGCGGAACATCACTTGTGAGGGTTGCCTACACAAATTATCTCGTGGCGTTCGGTGTGCCTAGGAGAAAGAAAGGATCAATAAAGCACCACTCAACTACTTGTGAAGCACATCTGTAGTGGTAATTGCCTATACGAATCCCCTCACGGCATATAGGGTGGGGATTTAGGGTTAGAAAAAGCCAGTGTTTCTTTAGGATTTGTAGCAAAACTTTTTAGCCCAAAATAAATAAAATATTGCTTCAGTACAAACATAAAGTTTAATTTTCTTCACATCGTGACCTCAATAGTTATTAAATATCTTTCATGAACATAGTGGTAATAGATGTCAAACTTTTTAAACGAAGACAAAAAGTTGTCATTGAACCACAGGACATCCTTGATAGATATTCAAGAAATAATGAAGTCACCATGGGAAGGAAATTAAACTCTATGTTAGTACTGAAACAATATTTAATTTATTTTTAATAAAATCTTTCAGTAAAAAAAATAACTTCAAAAACACTGGTCTTTTCTCGCGTCCTCTACAATCTACATCCTCCCCACCTTAAATTAAAATAGCAATTTGAAACTTTTTGAAAAAGGATCGGCTGTTAGTGATACACAACTGTAGTATCAATTGCATACATGAAACATCTCACGGAGTTAAAATAGAAATAAGTATTTGAGCTTTGTGAAATTGGATTCGTATACTACTTGCAAACCACACCTGTATTCGTTATTGTATATACAAATCATCTCACGGCGTTGAAATAAATACTCATACTATTTGTGAAGCACAACTGTAGTGTTAATAGCCTATACAGAATGTCTCAAGGCGTTAACCTTTTATAGATATTGAAGTCACTTGTGAAGCACAACTATAGTGTTAATTGCCTACATAAATCAAATCACGTCGTTTGACATTAAATAAATATTAATACCACTTGTGAAGTATAATACTGTAGTAGTATCACCTATACGAACGAATCAGTTCGAGGCGTTTAACTTTAAATATATTTGAACCTTTCTGAAAATGGGTTAGTATAATACATGCGAAGAACAACTGTATTAGTATTTGCCTATCTGAGTCATCTAACGGAGAATAGCTTGAAATAAATCTGTGAAGCACAACTGTGCTTGTAATTACCAATGCAAATCATCTAAAGGCATTTAATGAACCAAATAGTCGAAGCTATCATTTATGCATACTAGTGAGGATAACACCATTTAGATAACATATTCTGAAAATTGACACCTGGACACGGGAATCGAAACCGAAGGTCCCGGGTTCGATTCCCGTGTCCCGGTGTCATTTTTCAATTTTCAGAATATGATATCAAGGCATTTAGCTTTTAGTGAATAATTGAAACTTTAGGAAAAGGAGCATTCACTATCTTCAAAACATTTTTGTAATGATATTTGACTCTTACAAATCAGTTAAAGACGTTTGATTGGAATCAAGCAATAAACATAAATTAGATGCATGTATTAGATAAGAGATTCCTTTAAACGATTAGGTTTGCTTGAGGCTTCCGTTTTGAGCTATATTCTTTCCCAAGTTTGATACGTGTGGGTTTGAATTATATTCTTTCCCAAGTTTGATAGTGTGTGGGTTTGAATTACGACGTTTTGACTTATATCAAGAATGACATGCCAGATAAGTAATTGATTGGCTCACGTAGAGGTAACGGCCAACTCAATAAACTTAAATAATAATCCTAAAAAGCAACTCTGTTGATTAAATCAGAGGCATTTGTCAAAGATCGACCGCGTCTGTAGTCTAATGGCTAACGCTCCTGGATACAGATACAGAGGTCCCTGATTCGGTTCCCACGCTTTCACATTTTCCTGCGAAGTGGTGGGACTTGAACGGGGGCAAACTCAGCCTCAGAAGGACAAACTGGAAGTTACGTGAACAGAAAAATGGTGGCTCTAATTTTAGAGAACTGAAATTAACGGCCGGAAGGTTAATTGTGCTGACCAAATGACATCCTATATCCACAAGTTGCTGCTATCTTCACCAGGTGGTGGATACTCGGTCGTTAAACTGTGGGCTGACAGCATGGATTTTTGTGTGTGTCCAAGATCCCACCTTCATTCCCTTAGCTCCCCACATTACTGTTGTGGCTACTTCTTTTCAGCGGGGTGGTTCTGACGTTAACTTATATTTTGTGTATTCCTAGCACTAATCATTTGAGCATTTTAGATAATTTTTCCAAACAAATTAACAAGGAGACGTGATTAATACGTAAATATTTTTTCTTGGTATTTTGAGATGGTAAAACAGAAATATAACTCACCTAAGAAATGGTATTTTGGCCAGATATTTGTCTAAAATAGCCTGGAAGTCTGATCTTGGAGTCAAACCAGGTTCATCAAAGCTTGCGGTTGTATCTTCAGCAACGATGATGGCAAAGATAGCTTTAAAAGTCAAGCTGATAGGTTGAGGAACTTTTTAACAGTCACAAGTTGTTTATAAATAATAATGTACTGTCATGACTTGAGAAGATCTGGTGGACAGACAGGATGACAAATGAACAAGTCCTAAGAAGCGTGAGTGCGAAGAGAACCATTTCGGGTGTGATTCTTCGGTATAACGCAAACTGGATTGGACACATCCTTGGGAGGAACTGTCTTCTGTCGTGGTGTCATAGATGAAAATGTTGAGGGAAAGAGGAGTTTAGGAAGAAGGAGGATTCAAATATTGGATGACTTGAAGGAAAGAAGAAAATTCTGAGAGCAAAAGTAGAAGGCAGGGGATGGGTTGTATTGGTGGTCTAAGTTCACTGACAAAAGGAATAGATCTGCCGTAATACAGAACACCTAATAAATAATGTTACCTCCCAAGCAAGTTCCTGGAGCTAAACATAAGAATTTATGTCTGGCGAGGATTTTTTTCTTACATTTAAAATAGTTTTTACTTAGTATTCTGAAATTACCATTATGTTTATTATCTAAACTAAACCAGCTAAATTGAAACCGTAATAAACTTTAATAAAGCTAAATCTGGCATGTCAGTTAAAGTTTCTCAACAAACCAAAACCCCTCTGGGGAAGGAAGATAGAGCTAGAGAATATAACCCTTCCCCTTTTCGTCCCTTATGATATTATCATCCCATGGGTAGGATAGAGGGCCTTACACGTTGTTAACCCTCCAAATATTGACCCATCTTGTATGGGCTCACTGGCCCACGTAGAATATGCCAGTCTCACTTGTAAGAGGTTATTATTTACAACTAGTGAGCGATGACATGTTTCTTTGACTGAAACTCTCAGAAATGTATCATGAACCTATCAAGACACAAATATATTTTACTTTCTCTGCGTCTTAGTGCCCGTTTGAGATATGTTCATATGCTAACTGCGATAGTAAAACAGATATAAGGAAGTTAAAAGTTCAAGAATAAATGTTTCCTCATTTGTGTTGAGGCGAATCGAAAACAGTGAAAAAAAACTCAGCCCACCTAGCCGGGATTCCAACCCTGTTATTCTAATCACTGTAAATCGAGTATTATCAATAGAGTGACGTGTTATAACACGTGACTGCCGATATGGGTCGAATATTACCTGTAAGTAGCAATGTACTTAAACATACATATTTATGTATGCGTATACAAAGCTTTAAATTATATTTATTATAATAAATAAGAAATTTTATTCATTTTTTTTCAATAACATTTAGAACCATATTTACTAGCGCCCGACATCGACTGGTTTGTTTTTACTTTCTCTCAACACCTCGGAGTGAAAGTATTATGATTAGCAAAAAACGCAAACTCGATATTTTGATAAATGTCAACGTTTAATGACCCCCTGAAACAAAAAAAGTTATTTTCGCAATGTTGTCTGTCCGTCTGTACTTCGGACTAGAGCTGAAACTATTTTACCGATTGGGTTAAAATTTGCTATCTGGAGTCCCCCCCCCCTCCCTGAGGTATTATTGAAATTAGATAATATAACCCTATATTAAATAGAAAACCTCTTTCCTAGAAATTCGCTTTATCAATTTTGATTAAAGTTTTTATCTAGATGCTGTTTATTATTGTAAACAAGATGGCAATTCTCATTTCCTCATGAAAATAACTTTGTGGGTAATTTATATGATAGAAATTTTCCGATTTTCGTAATTTTTCCGAACTTACTTATTATTGTAAATTTGTAGTACTATTAAAAATTAAAATATTTTATTTGAAAAACATTTCTATAAAACCAGTGGTTTATAAGCTATAACCGAATATATATACTTTTTAATTCAGGTCTTTGAAAATGAATTTGACTCTTATGGTCTTTGGTGGACAAAGAAAGATGTTTCTCTTTTCTCAATTTGTATGTACCAGTGTTCCTAGTTCCTAATGCCATAAAGATGGTAACTGTATATATTATTTAATTTATTTTCTTTCCTGTAGTGTTTCTACAACAATTTATGGACCTATTATTTCGTTTCACAAATCTTACGAGTTTTTTAGTTAATTTATATTTTAAGATAAAAGCGGGGGAGAGTATGTGCGGTGCACTGTACCATTTAGTTTAGTTCTGCACAACATATACAACAATAGGTTACCCTGCTGTAAATTGAACCTAACCATGTGAATATATTTTAAACATATTTTAGCACCGCGCCTTACTACACGTTTGGGTAATACACTTATGTTACTAACTACACTAATGTGTTAAGGATGAAAAAGGTTGAATTTAGAGACAGTAAACTCGAATTTAAGTGGAGGAAGGGTTTAAAACCATACAAAATAAACCACCCCCAGCACACATGACCGGGATTCAAACCGAAATCTCCCCATCATCGGCAGTATAACTTGTTGTGAGAGTGATACCTTAGACTATTCAACCACCAAAGAGGGTGATGTAAAAGAATGCGCGTTTGTAACGACTGAGGTTGTCATTAGATTTAATAAATAATCAAATGATTCGTTTTAATAACGGTGAGGACTAGCCGCGTGCATAGCGTATCTGATTCTGATAAGATAGTTCGGGGTTTTATTCCAATTCAATTCACTGGAAGTGCTTCTCTAAACTTTTCTACAAAAATATTTCCCCCTATCGCGACTCATCCGGGCTACACGCTGACGAGATTAGTGGGGTAGGATTTAAGAAGGTAAACTTTAGAGGAAATTTACCCGAATTTGCGTGAAGGTAGGATGCCCTCAGTGTACCCAGACAAGATTCGAATCCCTGACGTTAATCAAACTAGACTAGATGAGACTGACATCTAATCTGCGTGCCTACTGATGTGGGATGCAAGAAAATATCTATGAATTTACTTAAAATTCACATTTATCCTCCTGTAATCTTAACTTAATGGGTTTTATCTCATTGGTAGACAAGCCTAAAAAAAGCACTTACTTAAGTGAAGTCGTGTTTGGGACAAAGGGGATCCCTCCCAGAGTGTTCATGATCTCAGGGGTATTGTTCTGAGACCCTGGCAGTTAGCAAACATCTGGTGATAGGTGACCCCTGGGAGCCCACCCCCTTCCCGTACACAAGGGAGGAGGGGAGGGATAATTACCCTCTGGAGTCACGTGACTGGCACCCAGGGTCAGAGAGCCTAAGCACAATATTATTCCTTGAGAGTTAGAAGGGAATCAGAGGAATCAGAGATATATTCTTTCTATTTAGGAACTCAACGTGAGCCTAACTTAAACCCAGGGCACATACAAGAATGATATATATTTAGATAATTTTAGTTGTATGAATGGTTTGTTAAGATAGTGAATAATATGATTTATGAATGAGATAAAACTTGTTAAAATTTATCAGATAACGATAGTGAGTTTGGTTGATTTAGTTTTAAGTTTTTTTAAAGATTTTTTTCTTTCATAATTATACTCGTTCCTTGAGCTACTTATTTAAAATTGAAATGTTATAAATTAATTATTAATAATACTGTAACCTGGTTAAGTGTAAGACAAAGTGTTAAACATTAAATTCACCAAAAAATTAAATAAAGACAATTAAATAAATTTAAATAAAATACTCTTTTTTTTAAGGTTTCCGCACACTTAAGATTTAAATTAACTATAAACAGGAACGCTTAATATTTATATAATATAACAGAAGATTTCATTGGTAAGATTTAGGACGTATTAGCACCAGTTCGGGCTATAAGCATATATTAATTGCTATAATGGAATAAAGATGAAGAAGATAATATGTTGGAGGAAATGTACCAGAATTTGCGTTAAAGTGTGTGGAAAAAATAGCTTTAGTACATCCGATTGCGGTTTGAACAGTGGTTTACCCATCTCCGGCAATCAAGTGTAATATGATACATTTAGCTCAAACTGGTATTAAAACACGGTGATAAAATAAAAGTCTAACGTTAGTGACGCTTCAGATCATATGAACATCGATATGGGCCATCACTTAATTTATACTATTAGCACCACGTCTTACAACCCGTTTGGGTTATACGCACTTACGCTAATGTGTAACGATAGGGTGATTGTGAGATGAAATGGAGGACCTACAGTTTAGCGTGGAATCCGAACCACGGTGTAGGCTTGGCATTTCTCACATTAACAAGTTGTGATTAATACGTCCTGTCAGAGGTGAAGGAAAGGTTTGGCAATCAGATAGATCTGTGCCGGGACAGAGGATTGAACCTCGGACCCCAGCACAGAAGTCGACAACTTACCCCTAGACCACCAGATCACCCATATCACTTAATTAATCTTGTTAGTTTAAGGAACTAAACGTAGGAGGGGGAATTTTAAGGAAACTCCCCAGAGCTCACATTGGGATAGGGAGATGAATTGTATAAAATTAAATAAAACCTAGTTTCCCGGATCAATAAACGATCTTCGCGCCTTTGAGGTAAAGTCAGGCACGCTAGCACTTACCGAGCTCTGGCAATTATCCGGGTAACAGAACGTGCCCGTACCTCACATTTAATTAGTTCTGACGGTAACAAACACCTGTGGGCACGTGGACTAGATGTCAGGCTCATCTTATAATTTAGTTTACCAGATCGGAGCTCAAATATTGAACGGATGTACTGGGGATGTTTTTTACTAAACTATTTCACACGCAAATGAGAATACATTTATTCTAAATTCTAACTTTCTCATCCCTAAGCTATAATATTAATAAAATTGGTATGGTCATAAGTATTAAGATATAGTGAGGGGGAAATACGTCTGAGATTTGACCGAAGGTCACCTGAGTTTTTCTTCCGTGCCACTTAAGGTGGGGTGGTAGGGGACGCGAGAAAAGGCCAGTGTTTTTGCAAGTTTTTATTGCAAGACGTTTTTAGTCAAACTAGATTAAATATTACTCCAATAGAAACATATAGTTTAATTTTCATCAAATAGTTATATCAACAGTTGAGGAATATTTGTCATGATTATGGTAGCATTATCTAACAAACTTTTTAAATGAAGATAAAAATCTTTCATTAAATTCAAGAACACCCTTAATAGATATTCAAGAAATGTCCAGTTCACCATTGTGTAGAAAATTAAATTCTATATTTCTATTGGAGTAATATTTTATTTATTTTAGCCAAACAAATTTTGCCATAAAAAATGCAAAAACACTGGCTTTTCCTTGCATCCTATTCCATCCCAACATAAGATTAGATGTAATGTTATATGAGATAAGGTCAGTATTTTTGTAAGTTTTCATATCAAAAGATGTTTTTTACTAAAATAAAATATTACTCCAGTAGTTACATTTAGTTTAACTTGTTACGAACTGCTTCGGGGGCCGCGTCACACTCGCTATAGACTAGAGCACCGATGACGGAGAGACCAGGGTTTGATCCCGGTCAGGTGTCCTGAGGGTGGTTTTTCCTAAATTGTTTCTCACGCTCCCCCCCAAGCAAATTTGGGTATACCTCTTCTAAATTTAACCGTCTTTATGTCTCACACATTAGAGTAATTTAGTACAAACGCTTATAGCCCTAACGGGTAGATGGGGAGCTAAAATTTAAAAACGAAAGAAAAGATAAATATAGTAGAATTTGATGATTAAAATTTTTTTTTAAATGAAAATAAAAAGTCATAGTCAAATTCTAAGATTCTCATGACAAATATTCAAGAACTATTCAGACTACTTTATAGAGCAATATTTTATCTATATTCATTGAAATAGTTTTTTTATCACCGTGTTTAACTAACTGTTCAGTTTATACGCATGTATCAAAATTACTCTAATAGCGTAGGGATGGGGAAGGAAGAATTTTAAAGGAAATATACCCGCATTTACGTGTAAAGTGTTTGGGAAACCATTTAGGAAAAAAACGTCCTTAATAGACCAAACTATGAATCGAACCTTGATTTATCAGTCTTCAGCAGGCCAGTCTAACACGAGAGTGACGCCTTAGACCATTCGGCCACTGAGGTGAGTGTGTTTTTGCTTGAAAACTATAAAAATACTGAGCTTATATCTTGCTCCCTTCCAGGCACCTTAGAAGCCGGGAAATTATATTTACGGCTACGATCGAACCTATAAAAGTATCAGAGTGAATTTTTACTCCATTATTAACTTGACAACAGTAAAGTTGGAATCAGTTTAATAGTTGTTTTAATTTTAAAATAATCATTTTTTATTTGGTTGTATCTATTATTTTTCAGCACCGCTTCTTACTACCCATTCGGCTTATACGCTTATATACTCATTACGTTAATGGTTTAGGTATGAGAAAGGTTGCATTTTAAAGGGAAATGTACCCGCATTTGCGTGGAGAGATTGGGAAATCACTAAGGAAAAACACCACCCTCAGTACACCCGACCTGGTTCACACCACGATCTATATATCCTACATCTATTAAGGCAATTATTTACTGGTCTCAATTCCAGTGTTTTATAAAGTAGAATACAGAAAACCGGTATGGGGCATGGGGGTATGAAAGTGAGGTAATCAATTTTAAACGAAGTTTGATAGTTTTTTATTTTTTATTTTTTTATTTTCTTTAATTTGAGGCATTTAACGTGCACGTTCTGACCCAACTGACTATATTAGTATAGGTCTTACAAATAAATTAAATTTATAAGAGACATAATATCCAGCCACCAGCCGTTAATTCATCCCTTTGAAAGGAGAAACCCACAATTCATTAATAATATTTTTTCTGTCATGACCCCGGGACCTTTAGCTCAATTGACAGACTCTCTACCGACTGATATAAGGTGTTAGACATCATTTTAGAAGCATAGTTTTTATGATTTAGATTTTTTTGGTCGAAATTATAAATGTGTTTATATATATTTTTAATTGAAGTCAATTTTCTGAGGGGACAATACCCAACAAATTGAGATTTACAGAACATTATCTATCATATCAGAGCTATTTCAGAAAGGTTTTCATTAAAAATACCAAACAAATTTATTCAATCAATTGAATTGAAGAGATTTATTTACTGGTTTCTAAATTTCTTAGATTTATTTCACGACACTCGTTTATTTGAAACCAATAAACACACATATTTTATTAAGATTTTTAAAGTCATTGGAATTGGAAAACTTTTCTTCCTAAATTGATCGGTGAAGATATTGGGGAAAGAAACTCCCGGAATCTTCGTGAGTCTCCATATTTTATTTATGGGACTGTTAAAAATAAAGATGAGATTCTTTTAGCAAAACTTTGAATGCGTTTTCAATTAGTTGGATATAGCATTGAGGGGAAAATTGTGTTTAAATTGTCCACCCGCAATTTTTTATTTAACTTCCCAACCCCATTTTTCCTATTTAGCTGATTTAGGTCACACTTTAATATAAAGTGTATTTAAATAGATAAGTTGGGATTTACCACCGTTCAGTGGCGGATCCAGAAAAAATAACAAGAGGGGCACCATGATACAAATAATCTTGTGGCTACCTTATATTTTCTAAAAAAATTCATATCTGCTGAAAATTAATTTTAAAAAGCTATATATATACAAATGGGTAATTTATGTAAAAACTTTTGTGAGTCAGATAATAAATAGCTAATTAATAATGTCAGTATAAATGATAAGGAATATTTTATGTAATGTAACTAAAAAAACTTAATGTCAAGTTCTTTGAGTTGAGAAAAATAAACACGTTTACATAAACTTCAATTAAAGTTTTCAAGAATGTTTTCTTGCGAATATAGTTAGAAACTCTTCAGGGGTTTTCTCAATAGTTTTATTTATATTGAGTATAACAAAATAATAAAATATTTCCTGAACCAATGTTGATCTCAAGTTGGTTTTAATTATATTCAACGAACTAAAATATCGCTTGGCTGTTGAGTGTACAATAGGAACGAGATGTTTCAAAATACGGATGGAAATCTGTAAGTTTAAATTGTCGTATTGACTTTCTCGGATTTCTGTATCAAGAATTCCCTCCATTTAATCTCGGTTCTCTATGAAGTACCTCGATAGTGGATAGAAAAGGCCAGATTCATGTTTTTTTTGCTGGATCCAGTACATCTGCATCTGTTAACAATGATTTTATTTCTTACGTAGAGAGAATATAAACGATTGCTGTCCATTTTAGGAAAATACGAAACTAGACAAAGATGCATGATCCACGGTACTCCTACCCTCGATCTACCACTGCCTCTGCATGTTTTGAAAACTATTTAATTTGATTTTAAAATAATCTGGCTCCAATTTCGCGGCTTTCTTGACATATATTAAACACTTCTAAGTTATGGGACACCCACCCACCTGTCCAGATTATTTCAAAATTTTGTTCATTCTAAAATGGGGATTAAAAGACTTTAATATTAAGTTTGAAAATTAAAATAAAATCGTTGAATAAAAGGTGGAATTCATTTAATTTTTTTAAATGAATTTAACGCAAAAGGTCACACACAGTTTGTAAATCAAAAGTCAATGGTTAGAAACATTGATCTGGCCTTTCTGGAACAAAATTAGGTCCGTTTTTTAAATAGTGTGACAACAAATAATTTCTATGAATTTGGCAAATTTTTTAATAGTTTTGAAACTTCTTGGGATCCATATCTCTAAGAATTACCTAAGTGATAAGATATTTTTCATTAAGTAAGGCGTTCCCTTAAAGTCATTGCTTATTACATTTGTGGGTTGGCCTTCTCTACCTTTTACCTAATTAAAAAAAATTGTTTATATCAACTAAAAACGTTGAGAATATGCATACAAATAAGGAAATCGAACTTTAAGCTCTGGCATTATAATTAGTTTTATAAGTAGTTAAATAAAAGTATAATGTGGCGCGCACGGGTGCGTGTCTTGAATCTTTGCTTCCCCTTCACTCTAATATGTAGAGGAGGTAACGATTACTAGTACAAGGTAAATACATGATAAGAAAATAAGAAGGATCATGTTGCTGAAACATAGAATAATACTTAGGTAACAGAAATAAATTTATTATAACAAAAAATAAGATGAGATAAAGGTTTACAGAAGAAAAACAAAAATTAAAGTTAAATATCGAGTACAGTATATAGTGTCAGGAATATCAGTTTGGAGTATCAAGTATAAATTCAAAGCAAAACAACACCTTTAGATTGAACATATGGTAGGATTTAACAACTCCAGAAATATAGAACCTTGTCGTAGCTCGGGAGAGAGTGACTAAAACAACACGGTAACGGTTAAAAGGGCAGTTAAGTAGAAAGAGCACAAAGGTAGTCGGATTTGCGCCAGACTACAGCCAGAAGGGTCTAAACAGAAAACATAGTGAAAGAGTAACTAATAAATAACACTAGTGTAAATCCTATGGTTTTAGAGTTACTAGGTTAAGTATGGGTCAAGCTAGATATCTTGAGTTGAATTAAAGAAGAGTCTCATAGATACTCTAAATTAATGAACAGTAAATGGACGATCTATTATATACATACAGATGGCTAACAGTCAGGTGTCAACACCATGTAGTACTATGGCCGGCCTTTTCCCGGTGGTTACTGCAGAAGCATTCAATAGTACGTATAAACAATTACCCATACCCAGGGGTGTACAACAAAGCTAGTACAATCTAACATTAAATACATATCCAAACGATGCGCCAACAAGGGGCGAACAGAAATACTATATGTGCGAGCCACTATATGAAACTAGCCGTGTTCCGCGCTTTGCGCACCCTAAATAGTAACACAGGAAAGGTGCCAAAAATAATGTAGTGTAACACTGACCTAACTAGGTCCTAGAAAAAAGGCGTAGATAAACTGCTTATAGCTATACAAATATGGAACATGTGAACATGCCGTTTAGGGAGTTACGAAACATTACTGTGCCATAAGCACTCAGAATAGTTAAATGAATACATGGATTAGAAAAATTTGGACCACCTGGTCCTCCTTATATATAGAGCTCAAAGCCCCCGTATTTAAGTTATGTCAAATAGACATAAGAAAAATATAGCCAGACTATCTGAAGATAAGTATTAACCAATTAGTTTATTTGGCTAAATAAAACATGTAAGAAGGACCTAAAACATAATACGTCATTCAGACTAAAAATCAAACATGTCAGAAGGACATAAAAAAACATAATTATAGAGCATAACTTCAGCTAGTACCTGAAGGACACATAAAGACAACATTACAAAGCATAACTTCAGCTAGTGTCGGAAGGACATAGTATTCAAAGTTGGAGCTATAAGGTGATACTTAATCGGATCTGGCGAGGCTTCTTCTGTGACGCAACGGTGAGTCCTACTCCTGATCCATTGTGACCACCAGTATTAGTGGCGTTGGAGATTAGTTCAGAAGTTCTTCCTTTGACGAAATTTTACAAAGAAGTGCAGTTATGTGACACACGGGTTCCCATGTTTTATACTCTTGGTCTAACTCGGGAACGAACCAAACAGAGGGCTCGACGGACGGAAAGAGGGGGTGGGGGGGGTAAAGAAGAGAATGTTTCCCAGAAGAGCCGCTAGGGAATCGGTGGCTTAGGGTTGAGGCATCGACTGGCGATACTGAAGTTCTTCTCCATCTCGTGCGTCCAACGGCCAAGACATGCGCCAAGCCGCCATGCCGCCATGCTTGCGGAAAGGCTCGTGAAAACATGGTGATAATATCAGACTTCATCCTGTCCATCGTAATCCATTTTCTTTTACTTTCTAAAGAAATAGATTAGTTTTTGTTTTAATTTTCTTCTTTTAATTCCTTTATTTCATTAGTAGCTGTATTGCCATGTTTGTAGATGTCCTTTATATAGAGGACATGCTACAAATTACTACACTTTGATCAATATGTCCCAAAGAGTTAAAGGCCAAGATGTGTTTGTTTGCTCTATTTTTTAAGTGCCGTTATATCATAAATTTGTCAAACCTTTTTTCGTGCCAAATGAAATAAAATAAACACGAATTCAATGACTCATTTAATAAAAGTAAAACTAATAACTCACGTAAGTAAAACTTATTATCACGCATGTATAACATTTAAAAAAAGAAGCCCAAAACTGAGTTTTATATAAATAAACATGTATAAGCCTTTACCTTATTATATAAAACATAGCGATTTTTAAAAACCCGTTCGAAAAATAAACGTCCAAGAAAAGTTCGTTTATTTTTTAGCTTTGAGTGAGATTAATTTTCAACAAAATTAAAATTAGTCTGAAAACAAAGTTAATGCATGGAATGTAACTACAAACATGCTTTGTTTTAAAAATAATATACTACACTAAAACTAAAAATGTGAAATATATTTGATTAAACTGGCATTGTATTATGTACAGCATTTTTAGAGGGTGAATAAAATAAACGAATATTAAGATATATCAGATCAAAATTACTTTGTGTGATAATTTGATTTTTCTTTGTCTATTGGGAATAAGCTTGTGCACTTACACATACTTTACATATTAAGTTGTCAATCTCAGGTTTCTTGGGGTAAAGTTCTCATTTTAGGACCCAATATTAGTGGCTTCAAATCCAGCTGGAGTCGACGGATTTTTCTTGGGCAATAAAAATGCGTGGTTCAACTTCCTTCGAAGAGGGCAGTAAAACCGTCGGTCCCATGTCAAATGTAGTATGTAAAAGAACACTGGAAGGTATGTTATAATAGCTTTCCGTTAAAACTAGTAGGGCCTTTCGTTCTTTCTCATAGAAATTCTCGTGTGCTGAGATAATCAGTCGGTTCATAAAAAGCGCGTAAAATACCTCCAATACATCCAATCTTAAGTTGTCAATCTCAGGTTTCTTGGGGTAAAGTTCTCGTTTTAGGACCCTATATTCATGGGTTCAAATCCAGCTCGAGTCGACGGATTTTTCTTGGGCAATAAAAATGCGTGGTACAACTTCCTTCGAAGAGGGCAGTAAAACCGTCGGTCCCATGTCAAATGTGGTATGTAAAAGAACCCTGGAAGGTATGTTATAATAGCTTTCCGTTAAAACTAGTAGGGCCTTTCGTTCTTTCTCATAGAAATTCTCGTGTTCTGAGATAATCAGTCGGTTCATAAAAAGCGCGTAAAATACCTCCAATACATCCAATCAAAGGTATGCCATAAAAATGATATTTAATTAGATGTAAAATATAGATACAGTAGAGTCAACTTTGACAAAGATTGACTAAATTGGCCACAAATGGCAACTGTAAAAGGCATGGCTTAGCTTTTAAATACACTAGATTATATCTAGTAACATTAAAAAAAAATACTATTTGCCCAACACTGGTCACTTAAAGCTTATTCCTGAACCATGATTTTCAAGTATCAATTAAATCAATTTTTAAAACCCTAAAACGGAAATAAAGAATAAATTGTAAAATATTGGTTGAACCAATGAATAGAAACTGATTATGGATTTATAAATGAGTGAAAATTGACTCTGGACTCTGTAGGACACCTGCATAACTCACTGGTAAAATCATTGGTGTATTTAGTCAAATGTCCCTGGTTCAATTCCCGTGTACGAGTTAAACTGATTATGGATTTATAAATGAGTGAAAATTGACTCTGGACTCTGTAGGACACCTGCATAACTCTGGTAAAATCATTGGTGTATTTAGTCAAATGACCCTGGTTCAATTCCCGTGTACGAGTATCATTTAAAGAATATTATATTTAGGTATAGCTATAACCGTGATTAATAAATATAGTAGATTGGCTATTCACTCCAACATAATATACACATTTGTACAATAATTGTACTATTGACAGCATAAAGCCCTACCTAGTCAAAGATGGCCGCGTTATCTGATAACTGGTGATCTTAATTGATCGCTCATATGTAGCTGATGATTTCCACACGTCCATCACAGACTCTTCCTTAAAATATGAGGAAAGAATTACTCTGGGCATGAAATGACTCGTGGAAAGATCAAAGTGCAATAAGCCAAAGGTCCCAGGCTCGATTTCCATGTCCAAGTATCATGTTTAAATCTAAAGAATAATTACCTAATACAGTAGCCACATGGCTTCTTTGGTGCTGACTGACTGCTAAAAACTTTGAAAAGTTATCAGACCAAATTATGTATCCCTACGCCGAACCATATGATCTGCAAAAACATGTGTTTAGCAGCTGTTAGTCAGCACCAAAGAAGTCATGGGGCTACTGTAGGTTCACAGTTTAAAAAATCAACAAATATTGTCCTAAATTTTAAAGCTAATGGATATATATATATATATATTTGCATCGCTTGTTGTAAAGTTAAGTTTCCACCGTCTTCATGTATTTTAACCAAATGATTAGTATGTCGAGATAAGAAGCACTTTAAAGTGTTTTCTTGAAAGAAGAAGGGGCCGTACACTTTGTCAGTGTAAAAACACTAACCTTTGGAGAATCACTCACATTCTCCACTGTTGCTTTAAGACGTTCAGTCTCCCATATTCGGACATTGTTTATAGTCACAGAAAATTAGCTGCTTACAAAATCCATCTTCTTCAAAACGCCCTTGCATTTCAATGCAGAAATCGCCACGTTTCATATTGTCTTGAACATTTAGAAATTGAAATAACTGCAGTTTAAAACGAGTTATTTTCAGTCGCTGCCCGCAAGGTTTTTCTAAAGTGTTGGTTGTAGAATTTGTAACTCTAAACTCGCCCTTGGTGTCGATTTCTGTGACCTGTGATTCTAGGCGGCACTAAAATGACCCCCTTCTTATTCCGACACGCGTGGTCTACCTGGACTTTTACCCCCACACAAACACTCCACTGAATTATATATATATATATTTTTAAAAAAGCTGAAATATTTAATGTTAATACAAGATGTAGATCTAGGTCCCGAGCCACATGCTAGGAATAAATAAATAAATAAAATGTCTTAAATTAACTGTGCCAATCGTAAATAGACTGTCAAGTCAGTGGCGGTTTTACAAAACATGCTCTAAAACGCTGTTTCACAACAGTAACAAAATTAACTTTGGTTAATTCAAGAAGACAACACGCCTTATATACAGATTTGTCCTGGACTTTTACCTCACACAAACGCCCCGCTGAATTATATATATATTTTTAAAAAGGCTGTAAGATTTAATGTTAATACAAGATGTAGATCTAGGTCCCAAGCCACATGCGAGTATTCGGGTTGAATAGTGTAAATAAATAAAAAAAATGTCTTAAATTAACTGTGCCAATCGTAAATAGACTGTCTAGTCAATGGTGGTTTTCTAAAACGTTGCTCTAAAACGCTGTTTCACAACAGTAACAAAATTAACT
This sequence comes from Timema californicum, assembly GCA_902141385.1. Taxonomy (NCBI): domain Eukaryota; kingdom Metazoa; phylum Arthropoda; class Insecta; order Phasmatodea; family Timematidae; genus Timema; species Timema californicum. The sequence goes on along the minus strand of CABFOW010001145.1, from coordinate 11,619 downwards.
TTGGTTAATTCAAGAAGACAACACGCCTTATATACAGATTTGGTGGCCAATTTAGCTAACTGCTGTTTACATAACAATCAGTGGCAGTGACACCAACCAATAAATTACTACATAAAACTTCCACAGTTTCTCAGCAACATGTTGCAAAATGAGTACGTATATCTTAAACAGTTCTGGTTTTAAATCTTTTTGAATATATTTCTTTTGTAACAACACTTTTTTTTATGGATATTAAGACGTACTAGAAAAAATATTAAAAATAAAGGCTTATAATAAGACATTTACTGAGTCGCCTGACATTTGAATTAGAAAGTATAAAAGTTGAATCCCCAAACAGATAATCACTTCCATTAAGTATCGTCTGGAATCGAGCTGTGGTCTTTAAAGTTCGTATTCAGCCTCTCTAATCACTCGACCGTGGAGTTGGTCCTTGAAAGAAAGACGAGATTGGATTGAGGTTAAGTTGGCAAAACTGAATCTACGCCCGGGTGAGTTTCTTAGCTATTTCTGTCACGTGACATAGAGAGAGAATCCTGAATGTTCAGTAAAACAATCCCACAGGAACGATTATTCCTTCAGGAACAATCAACTGGGACCCATCTCAAGGAATAATTAACTTTCCCTAACACTCACACGATAAATGAAGGAGGAAGAGAAGAAAAGAATGTTGTAAAGTTATTGCCGGGCCGGAAAGTGGAGAAGAACTTGTGTTAAGAGGGAAGCCTTCAAAGCTAATTTCAAGTTTGCTCTAATGTATTCACTGCAGATCACTCTGTTAATTCTTTTTATTTGAGAGGTTATTTAACTTAGCGGAAATTTAACAAACAATGGGACTTGCGACATGACATGATTAAAAAAAAAACTAAACTTAAAATTAAACATTTAATAAGATAGACAATTTGGTACAAGTTTCTTTTAATTATGTGAACAAACTATTTTCACTAAGGATCGTTATCCTATTATAACTTGAATTATATCTTGACAAGTAGAGGGAGTAATATTTGCTGGCCTCTAGATCTCTATATTTAGAGTCCGGTAATCGATTCCAAGCAAGCTTAATTTTTTTTAAACATTGTTGAGATTTTAGTTGATCCTTTCTTAATGAGCGATATGAGATGAGGGACTGGTTGTTGTGTCTGTTCAAGGATTAAGTCTTTTTGTAAGCCCGTGCTTATATTATAATCCATTTAGGTAGTTTAAGGTGAGAGTGTGGAAGACGCTTGAAAATATCAGTGTTTTTTTCCAGTTTTTATAGAAAAATATGTCTTTGTCCAAAATAAATAAAATATCTCTCCATTAGCAAAGTTTAGTTTAATTTTCTTCCCGTGATGATATCAACAGTTCTTGAATGTCTGTCATGAGCATAGAGGCTTTAGACAAGAAACTTTTTAAATGAAGAAGAAAAATTGTCATTAAATTCCAGGACATCTTTGACAGATATTCAACATTTGTTAATGTCAATATATGAAGAAAATTAAACTCTATGTTTCGACTGCAGAAATATTTTATTTCTCTTCATAAAAAAGCGTTTTATATAGAAACTGCAAAAACACTGCCTTTTTCTAGCGTCCGCTACACACCCACCTTAAGTTTATATGATAGAAAGGCAGTTGTGTATAATTATATGAGTTTTTAAAATTCATTTCACGTCCTACTAACTCCCCAGGGATATCTACATATATCCACACTATTAGGCTAGGGATGAGAAGGTAGAATTAAGAGGAAATGTACTCGTAATTGTTTAATGAGAGAGTGGGATAGCATTTGGGAAGTCACTCAGTACACCTTGTCGGGATTAGAAACCCGACCCAACTGTCACCGACAAACCAGAGAATACGAAACTGACACTTAGAGCCAGTTTCATAGTCAAATTTAGTACGCCTCAAGTGCGGCGCTACACTAAGTCCAAGACGACACCTACCTAAACTCGAATGGAATGGGCNTACACCTTGTCGGGATTAGAAACCCGACCCAACTGTCACCGACAAACCAGAGAATACGAAACTGACACTTGGCTCGTATGCCGGCCGACGCTAGTTTTTGTGATATTTCTTTAGTCGCCGTGTCTTACTATCCGTCCGGGCTATAAGCATACATAGGTCTACTTATCACGTTAATGTTCTAGCGGTGAGAAAAGTTAAATTTAAAGGAATTGCACTTGCATTTAAGTAGAAGACGAGTGGAAAACCATTTAGTGTCGTTACTCCCCCAAACCCGTGGGCCGACGCGTCATGATGGCTTAGTGGGATGGGAGGGGTAGGCAGCGGCAAATGACTGTAGGGCTCGTTTTGATCTGGTTTATTGAACTAGATTAATTACTCTACTTGTGTTAAATGTGATGTAGGTTTTAGAATGAATTGAAAGAGTTTAGAAAAAAGGTCCTTGTTCTATCAATGTTCCTACACAACAGTTCCGTGCCTTTGACCTATTATTGGTGTTATAACTCTTAGCTGGTGTCGAACACCTGACCACCCGGCTGTGGTCCACCTCAGACTTCTAAGATGGGCTGGGGCTTTCCTCCCCCGTACTGGACAGGGACGCAAGCTGTAGGATATTCTCCCCACAAGTTACTGTAGCCTGGTAGCTGATTATGTAAAGCACTTCAGAGTAGCACCCTAACAACTGACGTCCTTCTCCAGCCCCCTCCCCACCCTCTACTGAAAAGGTCTAAAACTTGCTGTTAGATTTAAAAAAAAGAGGGGTGTTTCCACTAAGTTACTAGTTTTGACAACACTATAAGTTATGCTAATGGGCAAAACAATCTCTGTTTTTGAAAACATTACCTGTTACGAGTACGTGACTGCTGACTCAGAACAATTGACAGTATGAGTTCTTAGGCTTACGTCATCCTTGCATGATATAGAAAACCTAAGAGTGCAAGCTACGACATTAGGGGAAAAAAAACTAACCTAAGTACACACAGCCGGGACTCGAATCCCGATATCCCCGTCATCAGCACTCCAGTCTATTGTGAGAGTGGAACCTTGGACCATTCGACTCACCAAGGTGGGCGTCACTAACCAAAAGATTATTTTGTGTTTTAATTTTTATCTGGATGTAGATAATGATTTCCAATAAACCATTTATTTAACCTATTTCCGAGACTCAGTCTTGAGGAAAACCAACTCCCAAGTGTGTGTGTGGGTTTGTGTGTGTGTGTGTGTGTGGGGGGGGGGGATCATTGTTCAACTCCGTGTAAAAACCAATAATTAATCTGATTTGTTAAGTTTTCATTCTACGTAGCTGATAAGTCCGTAGGGCTTCCTTCCTTTATGGGTAAGGTATTTCCGTTCAAAAGTTGATGCCCTAACTTAGGTTAGTTTCTAAGTTACGAATCGGAGTAATTATATGTCAAAACATTGCACCTTAAACTCTAAAAAATTTATCAAATCTCTTACATTGATATTTCACCAACATAATTTTTTCTCGCTAAATTTATTAATAAGAATATAAAATGTACTATATAATACTTGTATACATATTATTAAATAAAATGGTCAAAAATATATGAGATATTTAGATATTACTGATTTTAATACTTTTAGTTAATAATTTACTTAGAGTGATTTTATAAATTAAAGTCTCATTTGTATAAAATCCTCCTTTCTATTTACTGCACTTTTCTGACCATTAATGACTTTTCTTTAGTAATTATAGGACGACATGACAAGTAGCCCAAACCATTAATTTCCATATAAAAGTTACCCGCATAGGCTGTCTGTCGAATGCTCTGTCGTGTTAGAATGAGGGATCAGTGTTCGAAATCAGGTTGGGTGTTTTGAGGGTGTTTATTCTTAATGGCTACCCACTCTCACCTCTACGCAAATGCGGGTATATTTCCTCCAAAACTCTATCTTACTCATCTTTATTCCATTAGAGGTATTAATATTTGTGTATATCCCAAACTGGTACTAAGGTACGGTGAAACAAATACTGGAAAAAATGTAAGCATACAAAACTTATTTTAAAACTTTTTCTTACCCTACCAGCAATCAAACCTAGTACCCTTTCGTTAAGTATGTAAATACGCCACTAACTGTGACATGATATCGGATAACTAACTACTAATTAAAGATAAATCGATAAATCTCAGGTACACACGTAGTCAACGCCAAGATTTTAAATTTCCATAAAAGGTCGGTACTTGCTCCTGACATCTTCCTTTATTTCTGTCAGACCTCGCTAGAATTTCATGTCTAAAAGACACATTTTCATCTTTTGTCTTGAGCTGTGCGATAACGAAGCTGCAGTAAGTGAAGCGGTGGAAGGTGGAAGGGAGTTGAGAGGGGGGAAGAAACGTTGTTCATTAATTAAGCTACCGCCCCAAGGGTTGACACGGCGCAAGCCACAAAGCTCGGGTTCGGTGCGTGACTCAGCTGCGCGGAAACACGGATTTATCAGGAGTTCTGAGATGTAAGAAGGTAGTTTGAAATTTTCTTGAGGAGGTTCAGATGTAGGAGCATATATTTGTTTGGAAATTCTGACAAATGAAATCTCTCCGATTACGACACACGGGAGGTTGGGGATCGACCCCTACATGTTATACTTACCATATTTCAACTGTTTGTCAAGTCACGCGGGGTAAAACCGAGCTCAACAAAGTAACGAGCTGTGTTCACAAACTTTCATCAGTCACGTATCCCTTTAGGAGTCATAGACTAAAACAAAGTTCCTCTTACAAGTCTTCATAAAAAATTTATCAAATACCTGATATATTATAAAGTGTAAACGATCGTTCTAAATTTGAATGAAGCTTGAGAGACAAGCTAAACAAATTCGAGACAGAGGTTAAAGATTTATTTGTTAATCTTCCTTAGTGTGTCTATAAAGAACCTACATTTGTGTACATTATTTTCTTTATTTTATTTGAGTTTTTTAACGTGCACTTTCTGAATCGACTGATAATATCAGCACGTGACTTATAAAATAACTTAAATCTATAACAGACACTACACCCAGACCCCAGCCGTTAGTTCATCACTATGATAGGGTAAATCTACATTTCACCAATAATAAATTTGTTGGCCGAGACCCTTAGATCAGTGGGCAAACACGATGCCGACTAAGCTAGGGTGTCAGTGTGTTAGTGTGTTTG
>CABFOW010001144.1:128086-168949 GCA_902141385.1 Timema californicum | reverse complement strand
AAAGAATGTATTTTAGGATTGTGCTATATTATTTATTTTTAAAAAGGTGAAAAAAAAATTCAATCCCGGGGATGCCCACTAAAGGTTCTTCTTTACATTTACATTTTTAAACAACCAGTGCTGTTGGACGTATGGACAAAGGCATCAGGCCTGGTTTGCTATTGATACAGAGGTTAGGGTTTGAACCCCAACCGTATTTACTGTGGTGACATTTCCTATATGCTTCCCCACTATACTTATATGCAAATGTCAGTACATTTCCTTTAAGTTCTATCTTTTTTATTTCAGTCCAATTTTTATAAAAACAAGAATAGCCGGACTCATAATAATACAGCTTGCACAAAAAAAGTGGTAGGCATTAAATAATTTATACTTAAAATTAAACTTAATATTAGGCAAGGTATGTGAATCTCTTTAGTACGTTTAAGCGTTTTTTCCCTATCCTTTTATATTTTTAATTAATGTATCTTAATTAAATACAGACTATTTAATAATGATAAGAACTTTATTTAATTTATGACAAGTTTTTTTTCTCTCGAGTTTAGCCATAACCCTAAGTAACTAACACTGAGGTGATTTAATGAGTTAATTAAAACGTCTGAAGTGTTACAAAGTTCTCGGCTTAGTCTCCAAAAGTAATTACACGGCCACCAAATTACAAGCAGTGGGGTAACATTAGAAAAAAATACACTAAACTGAAGAGTCCCTTGTGGGAGCCCTGCTGGAATTCAGCGTCACGCCTGAGAGCGCAGATCGGCACTTCTACTGGGGAAAGAAAGAAGTTTCACTCTCACCTTCAAATAGAAGGTTCAAATACACACTTGCTTAGTATTTTTATGAGAGTTATCTTAAACTCTATTAGGTCCATGCATGTTTATGTGTACTCGTCCAAAACTAGACCTTAATGGTTAAAAGCATCTTATTGGAATCAGGAATGACAGTTCAGAAGCTTCAAAACAACGACAATAATTCTAAATTATCATAGAACTTTCAGATGTGCACATATTAAAAATTATCTTTAATTATTTGTGGAGCTATATCGATGTTTATAACCATTTAATTTGAACTTAAGCTGCGACATTTTGCGAGAAACATCGTGGAAAATAAAATAATCTGGTCTTTTCACAAATTTTATAATTATAAGACTGTTATTGTCGTGTTTTCCCCTCCTCCTTCAGGTTATACATTTATTTAATGAAGTGGGGATGACTAAGGTAAAATTTAGAGAAAATATACCCACACTTAACCGGAGAGAAAGTAAACACAACATAGGAAAAACTATCCTCAGTGAACCTATATGGAACCCGAACCCAGATATACCTGTGACTGACAAACCAAAATAAATTATCTCGACATATACAGGCTGCTCAAAAACTCAACACCCAAAATGCACATATTGTTTATTTTAAACAAAGGTTATACAAAATGCCAATACACTCACATTCGGAAAACTATGCTAATACCATTCAATTGTGTTCAAAGTTTCGGAGTACAGTGCAGCGAGAGCAAAGCTGTGCAAGCACGCGTTGCATATGAGCTAGGCGTGCGGCACTGCACACCTTAATATCTTGGAGCACGGCAGAAGAACCTTTCACAATTAATAATAAACAACGCAGCATTCCTTTTAGAAATGGGAATACGTTCTAAGGGTCATCATTAACGATCTAAGTCACAGAAAGTACTTGCTATTATTACATGTGAAGTGCAACGTGCATAATTCCTACGAAACCTTTTGTACAAGCATGCTTGCACAGCTTTGCTCTCCCGGTGCTGTACAGCGACATTTTGAACACAATTTAATGGTATTATCATAGTTTGCCGGATGTAAGTTTATAGGGATTTGGTATTACTTTCTGTTCAACAAACCATATGTGCAGTTTGGGCGTCGAGTTTCCGAACAGCCTGTATATCTTGTGTCCATCATTGGTATGTTGGTAGCTCCATTTCGATGAAAACTATATTTTGGAATGGCAAATTACATCTTGTGTGAAGTGGAAGTTTTGGACCTACACAATGCGTCACAATGTTCTGGTAAGGGATTTAAGAACGTTTATAAATAATGAGATCCAGAAGCGGACCAGTCTTGACTGATAGACTGCTTTAAGATAAGATCGAAATGTGCTGTCTTCACGTGGAGCTAAGGCTAATAAATTACCTGTATATACATTCTCAAGTTTCTATATGCACGTATTCATACGAAGTTTTCCCGTTCCACGAGTTTCTTTAGGATATATAAGTTTAACCTGGACGTATAGGACAGTTAGAAATATAATAATGCGTTAAGAATAGCATGTGTGTATTTTATATTTTAATTACTAAAATAACTAAAGTTTTACCCTGAATAACTAACTCTCCCCTCTTAAAAATAAAATATAATCATTCTTATTCATTAGAACCCGATAATACCTAAACAAATTCTATATCTATTTTTAGAAGCATTCAACATATTGGGAAAAATGTAAAGGTAAGAGATTATTTAAATAATATAAATATTTATAAAAGAGAATTGCAATAAAGTATGAATAGTAGAAAGAAGAAAACATAATGAATGTTAATTTATTCATGGATTAAGAAAAAAATGTTGTTTGAAAAGTGCACAACTTTCGTAATAGGATTTTTTCGAAAGCTAGATTCCAACGCAATTTTATATTCTTTTTATTGGGATTTTCGTGTTTATATAAAAAAGTTTTATGTTTAAATATTTGTTATTTGAAATAGTATTATTGTTATTGGAACCACGTCTTACTACCCATTTGGGTTATACGCACTTACGCTAATGTATAATGGTTGGGTGATTGTGAGATGAAATGTAGGACCCACAGTTTAACGTGGGATCCGAACCACTGTGGAGGCCTGGCATTCCCCACATTCACAAGTTGTGATTAACACACGACTTGTCAGAGGTGAAGGAAGGGTTTGGTAATCAAATAAATCTGTGCCGAGACCGAGGATTGAACCCCGCACCCCCAACACAGAAGTCCGACACCTTACCCCTAAACAACCAGGTTGCCACTTGAAATAGTAAAAACAATAGATTCGTGAAAATAACTTTGATTTAAGAGACCCATTCTTTTCACAAAAATTCATAAGTTTTAGTAACATTAACCAAATTTGTTTTAGAATTTAAATTATAGCCTCACATTAAAATGTAAGATTTATTTATTTATGCCTACCATCCCAATTATTAAGGGTGCCGCTTAAAAGAATAGAAATATTTTCCTTCGACAATAGCAGATTAGAAACATCAAAACATCTAACACTATGTTAGAATTATCTAGAATATTCTTTTGTGAACATGTATTACAGTTAAAAATGACTTTATTTTTGTATGATTGAGCTATGATTCAAGGCATTTACCTGTATCTCAGAAATGCGACATTTCGAATGAAATGTTCTTCAAAATGAGTTAATTTCGCTTTTTATTTTCAGGTTTTGAAATTTTGGATATAAATATTTTAATTTCTTAAGGACATGTTGATACCTTTCATCTTATTTTTGAGTGAAAATTGACGTCTGCAACGCGTCTAAGAGATCTAGTTAGCAAAAGACATGCGAAGAGAAATACATATTTTACAAATATAAAAAGAAACATACAAATTATTTTTATTTTAACAAAATACTTGACAAATACTTTCGATTGATTTGATATTGTATAGGAGCTTTGCTAACCCCGCATGATACGATGGGTGTTGTATTTGAGCCTGACAAACAGAAATAACAATTTTGAACTTGCAATGGAGATAAACGTTTAAAAACCCACTTCAGTAGTTGTGTGGTATATGGCCCCTAGGGGTCCCCAAACTACGGCCCGTGGGATGGGTTTATCCATCCCGCAAACGTTTTGACAAATTTTTTAAATACAAATAAATTTTATAATAAGTAACAAAATGATGGTTCTCTTGTATGAAGTACAAAAAATACATACATACATACTATCATAGGAGGCCGGCAAAGGTATTGTAAACGCGTAATCAAAACAGGCATACATATGTGTAAGGTTCCTAGGCACACGCTATCAGCGTTTCATAAGGTGTCTGCTGAGAAAAGGGGCTGAGGAATGTTTCCTATTTGAGGAGGCAGGGGTTATTTAGGTTGGCCGCACAGCTTGCATCTATTCATGTTTAATTATGGCTATAATATGTGTGTTTATATATATATACAAAGAGAGAGCTACAGAATAATGTATATCCCTGTTTAGGTCCGGCAGATTCAATATCCTTATGTGGCCCGTTGCTCAATAGTTTGGGGACCCCTGGAAGTATACTGGACTGCCGATGAAGAGGAAAATGGGGGTTGAGTCCCAGTCCATTGTTATGAGGCTGGTTTTCCTTTAAGAGTCTCTTTTAACGCAGAGTGGGCATATTTAATCTTTAGTATAGAGAGAGAGAGAGAGAGAGCTACAGAATAATGTATATCTCTGTTTAGGTCCGGCAGATTCAATATCCTTATATGGCCCGTTGCTCAGTAATTTTGGGGACCCCTGGAAGTATACTGGATTGCCGATGAAGAGGATAATGGGGTTTGAGTCCCGGTTCATTGTTATGAGGCTGGTTTTCCTTTAAGAGTCTCTTTAACGCAGATTGGGCATATTTACTCTTTAATACAGCCTTCCTAATCCCTGAAACATAAGCGTAATTAGTATACAGGTGAATAGTTCGAATATGTAGTAAGTCTTGATTCTTATTTAAAATAAACACGTCAAATTTAAATATTTTAAAAAACAAATATTTATATATGGTGGCAATATTTTTCAAATATCACTCTGCCTATTATAAATTAGAAAAGTACTGTACATAATAATAATGAGGTATACGCGCATAAAATGGCATAAGATAGGTAATTTATTATTATTGTTATTATTAGCACCGCGTCTTACTGCTCATTCGGGTTGTACGCACTTACGCTAATGTGTGATTGTTATTGTGATTGTGAGATAAAATGGAGGAGCTATAGTTTAACGTGGGATCCAAACCACGGCGGAGGTTCGGAATTCCCCACATTCACAAATTGTGATTAATATACGTCTTGTCGGAGTTGAAGGAAAGGCTTGGCAATCAGATAAATCTGTGCCGGGACTGGGGAATGAGCGCCGGACCCTCATTACAGAAGTCTGACAACTCACTCTTAGACCGCAAAGTCACCAATAGATAAGTAATTCAGTAAGTGTACATGCATAAAATTGACATTTCTAATACCTACAAGCATATGTAATACAATACATTTGCTAATTTGTAGTTCTCGGAAACTGGTTCATGGTTAATCTGCACTTTGTAATCATTCGTTGATCCACGATTTTAATATAATTCAATACAGTTTAATATAAAACAAACTAGACAGTATGATGCAAAATGAGAATGAGTAAAATTGTAGAATCGATCCTCTCCCCTAACACTCAAACAGTTAAAAAAAAGTAAATATATCCCCAAAACTTTTTATTATTCCTTATATACTTTATTTTGAAATATTAGTTATTGGCAATGCTGATATTCTCAGCGTTGTATAATAAAACACATTGTCGTTTAAAATGTATGCAGTTCTTAAAGCTATATGTTCTAAAACGCATTGGTGGGTGTGAGGAGTAAACTTTCAGTCTCGTTTAGCCTTGTTTTCCTGCAACGCAGAGGTCAGGGTTTGAATTCCAGTTTGGTGTATTGAGGGTGCATTATACTAAGAGTATTGCAACTTTCCCTCTGGCTAAATAGGGTAGTGTAGTTAAATGTCAATAGCCTACTTGGTTATTAATATGTTACTCAAAAACCAAATGCATTGGCAAGATTAGACCACCCACTTCAATGTCTGAAAGGTCCAAGGCGTCATTCTCCCAATAGACTTGAGTACTGATGTGGGTGAGATTGAGTTTGAAGTTATAATCGAGTGTTCCAAGGTTGGTTTTCCTTAAATTGTTTTCTACTCTTTCTCCACGTAAATGTGGATACATTTTATTCAAATTCAACCTAACTCGCTCCTAACATATTAGCTTAATAAGTTAATATATGTTTAGGCCAATTGGGTAGTAAGACATTCTAAAAGAAAAAGAAAAAAAACTAGGCTAAAGGTTACGCGTCTATATGTAAGAAAAATACCACAAGAGAGGCCAAGAAAGAGATCAGAGGAGCAGAAAATGGAGAGTGTGTAAGTAGGATGAGAAGAATGGAAGCAAATAATGGAGGAACAATGGTGTAAGGAAAGAGGAAGATGAATATATTTTATTAAACTGACCCGACCACAGGCTAGAAACAATTAATGATGATAATGTAGGATTTTGGCATGAAATAAGGCCTTCAGGACGTGCTTCCTACCAAAATTATAGTATACTTTCTCTCTTTCCCTTGTCATTCTAACTATTACACCTCTTGTTTCCCAACTCTCTTTCCTAGTTATCACTAGCCATTACATCAGTAACTAAACACAACAAATAAATAAACCACACATAGGCTAGTCAAAGAGCTTCTGTCTTGTTAATAAGTAAAATGATGCAGTTGTTTAGTCAAAGCTGGAACAACAGTTATACAAGCGCAGAACAGAAAAGTGGTTACGTGACGAGCTCCAAACCAATCACGATATTTCCGCCTCATCGGCGTGAGCTGTTCTGATAAATTCACACTCATCTCTACTTTGTCCGATCTGCCTGAGATATTCGGCACAGGAGAACCAATCACATCACAAAATCAAATCAGTGCGTGTGCGCTGTAGAACTAGAAGCAAGCAAACAACTTTGTTGGCATATGTGAGATGATTTAAAAGAAGTAGGCTGAACATACGTCCCATTTTTTTNTTGTTGGCATATGTGAGATGATTTAAAAGAAGTAGGCTGAACATACGTCCCATTTTTTTTGCCGTGTATTAGGCATCCCGTAATTTTAGTAAAAACCCGGTTTTTTATAAAATTCTAAAATATGCTCATAATTGGTCAACCAACCTATACTCAACTTTGAATCAATCTATTGTGGTGCCAGTGATTCGTGTAGCCATCGATAGAGGCGTGTTGATGGAGATCGACAACTGCCCGTTGAGTAAAGAGTGTAGGTCAACTATTTATCAAGAGAAAATAAAAAGTACGTGCTACCAACACGTACACGTCCGTTATAACTTCTGAAGCGTTTGTTTTGGTTCTGTGTATCCATTTTCTGTGGGTTTGTTGGTTGTAGCATACGCATGTCACAGATTCCTGAGTTATTACTTTTTATTTTTTAAAGTTTTAAGACACAGTTTTAAAATGTCAAAGTAGTGAAGGTACACATTCAACGATGGTCTCTTAAAAGAACTTAAATTCATTAAATTGAACAAATTGTGTAGTGATGAAACAAAATTGGTAGGTATATCAACATTATAATGTACAGTGCATTTTTAATTTCCTCATGGAGGTAGGAGCGACATCAATCAACATCTACGTGCCCAGAAATATAAGGATGTTGAGAGAGCTTTGAGCTCAGTTAAAACATCAGCTCACTTATTGTGAGACGTGATGAAGATAGGAATGGGGAAAGTGATAAAATTGCAGTATTTGAAACTTTGTTGGCTATTATAATGTGCGTCACAATCAGAGTTCTCGAACAAATGATTGTTTGTCGAAATTGACAAAGAAGATTTATGAGCAGAAATTTTCTTCAGTTCCTACAAAGTCGGAACTAATGTTTTATCCCCATATATACAGGAAGAGGTAATAATGGATTTGAATAAAGCTAAAAGTATTGCGGTAAATTTAGATGCAGCAAGCAAAAAATACATAAAACTGTTTCAGATTGCTGTGCGATAATTTTACCAAACTGTGGTAATCGAGTTAAAATTATAGATATTACATCCTTACCTTGTGAAACCTCTGATTTACAAAGTACTATTTTGAAGAAAGAAGTTTGATGAATTCGGTTTACAAATCAAGATTGTGGATTTGTGTGCTGATAATACCAAAACAAACTTTGGTAGTTGTAAAAGTTGATAAAAATAATGTGTGATGAAAAGTACAGGGACGAGAGATTATTGGTTGTGAGGCACACATCATACACAATTGTCTCCAGTGTGTTGTCGATCGCTTACCAATCCTGTTTCTACAGTAAAAGTATATAAATAATTTTAAATATACACGGTCATAGTTGAAGAAAATAAAAAAAAATTTGACATCGGGGGAAATAAATATGCTAAATTGTTATATCATTGAAATATAAGTTTCTCGTCCTTGGGCCCATTAATTGATGGAATTTTAAAGCATGTTTGATGGAACTCGGTCGTATTTTCTTTCCCAAGAAAAAAAAAGCTCTACCATTTTTTAGACATGGTTTGAGAATTTATGTTTGAAATTGTGGTTATAATTTACAATGGACCAAATAACTATATTCAAAAAATACATTAGCTTCATTTAAAAAATATGCTATTCTAGATACAGCATTGAGAATCTTGTGAGCCGATTAGAAACAAAAAAAATTAACTTTCTTAACAACTGATGTCCAAAAAAACAACTAAAACTGTTAGTTAAATTAATGAGGATAAATATTTTGAGGTAATCAAGAGATTCTATTAAACCAACGTAGGATATGTAAACCAGTGAAAACATGAGAAGTTTAAGTAGGTGTGACTAAGAAAGATACCTGAATGAAAAGAAATACAAGACAGTTTGAACGAGAAACCGACCACTCGAGCGGGAACAGATGAAACTCAAGTATTCTATCAGTGGACCCTTATAAAACCTATTTTCATCAAGCTGTTGGATGCATGGACTGAAGAAAATATTTCTTTATCTGATGGGTGCTTATATTTTCTGAAATAAATGAAAAATACCTCTATTTTCAGAATTTTTTTAAAATATAGTAGAATGTATTCTTTGTCTGCCAGAAAGTACAACATCCGCGGAAAGAAAATGTTCCATTAAGAATAGCATGGTCTAAGGAGATATCTATATTCAATGTCAATAGACATCAATCAACATCTACGTGCCCAGAAATATAAGGATGTTGAGAGAGCTTTGAGCTCAGTTGAAACATCAGCTCACTTATTGTGAGACGTGATGGAGATAGGAGTGGGGAGAGTGATAAAATTGCAGCATTTGAAAATTTGTTGGCTATTATAATGTGCGTCACAATCAGAGTTCTCGAACAAATGACGGTTTGACGAAATTGACAGAGAAGATTTATGAGCAGAAATTTTCTTCAGTTCCTACAAAGTCGGAACTAATGTTTTATCCCCATATATACAGGAGGAGGTAATAACGGATTTAAATAAAACTAAAAGTATTACGGTAAATTTAGATGCAGCAAGCAAAAAATACATAAAACTGTTTCAGATCGCTGTACGATAATTTTACCAAACTGTGGTAATCGAGTTAAAGTTATAGATATCACAGCCTTTCCTTGAGAAACCTCTGATTTACAAAGTACTATTTTGAAGAAATAAGTTTGATGAATTCTGTTAACAAAACAAGATTGTGGTTTTGAGTGCTGATAATACCAAGACAAATTTTGGTAGTTGTAAAAGAGTTGATAAAAATAATGTGTGGTGAAAAGTACAGGGATGAGTGATTATTGGTATTGGTTGTGAGGCACACATTATACACAATTGTCTCCAGTGTGTTGTCGATCGCTTACCAATCCTGTTTTTACAGTAAAAGTATATAAATAATTTTACATATACATGGTCATAGTTGAAGAAATTAAAATCTTTTTTGACATCGGAAGAAACAAATACTATGCTAAATTGTTAGAGCATTGAAATATAAAGTTCTCGTTCTTGGGTCCATTAATTGATGGAATTTTAAAGCATGTTTGATGAAATTCGGTCGTATTTTCTTTCCCAATAAAAAAAACTCTACCATTTTTTAGACATTGTTTGAAAATTCATGTTTGAAATTGTGGTTATAATTTACAATGGACCAAATAGCTTTAATCCAAAAATACATCAGTTTCATTTTAAAAATATGCTATTCTAGCTACAGCATTGAGAATCTTGTGAGCATATTAGAAACAAAAATATGTAACTTTCTTAACAACTGATGTCCAAAAAAAAAAATTGTTAGTAAAATTAATGAGGATAAATATTTTGAGGTAATAGAGAAATTCTTTTAAACCAACGAAGGATATGTAACCCAGTGGAAACATGAGAAGTTTAAGTAGGTGTGACTAAGAAATATGCCTGAATGAAAATAAATACAAGACAGTTTGAACGAGAAACTGACCACACGAGCGGGAACAGATGATACTCACGTATTCTATCTGTGGACCCTTATAAAAGCAATTATCATCAAGCTGTTGGATGCATGGAATGAAGAAAATATTTCTTTATATGATAGATGGGTGCTTATATTTTCTGAAATAAATGAAAAATACCTAGATATTCAGGATTTTTTTTAAATATAGTAGAATGTATTCTTTGTCTGCCAGAAAGTACAGCATCCGCGGAAAGAAAATTTTCTATTAAGAATTGCATGGTCTAAGGATATATCTATATTTAATGTCAAATCAATGAGAGCCATGCTAATTGTAAGTTAAAAGTGTAACATGAAGTGACCGTCTTGGTGGCAGCATGGTCTAAGGCATCACTATCATGTTAGACTATACTACCTATAACAGGGAGCTCAGTGCTCGAATCCTGGTCGAGTATACTGAGGGTGGTTCTGCCAAAATGGTTTGCCAGTCTCCATCCACTAAAATTCTGATACACTTACTCTGAAATCAACTTTATTCAGCCCTAACTCATTAAAGTTATTAGTACATGTGCGTATAGACTGAACAGGTAGTAAGAATTGGTACTAAAAAAAACATTGAGCGTAACAAGTTTTTCTAAGGAGATATCTATATTCAATGTCAAATCAATGAGAGCCATGCTAATTGTAAGTTAAAAGGGTAACATGAAGTGACTTTCTTGGTGGCAGCATCGTCTAAGGCGTCACTATCATGTTAGACTATACTACTTATAACAGGGAGCTCAGTGCTCGAATCCTGGTCGAGTATAATGAGGGTGGTTCTGCCAAAATGGTTTTCCAGTCTCCCTCCACTAAAATTCCGATACACTTACTTTGAATTCAAATTTATTCAGCCCTAACTCACTAACGTTATTAGTACATGTGCGTATAGACTGAACAGGTAGTAAGAAGTGGTACTAAAAAAAATAAACATTGAGCGTAACAAGTTTTATGACAATGTATTGAAAGACCAAAATTTGTTGCGTGAAGTAAGTTCATCTGAAAAATATTCATGGTATTGGCATGATGACTTACTGCGGTCCCTCTCCTCTCTATATTGACCTAAAGGTTCTCGTATCGGTTCTGTGAAGAATTATTTTAAGTTAAATATTTTTATGTAGCAAAACATATTTTAACCCCCTACTCTCCCTCTCCTCCATCTTCTTTCTCTTAAGCACCCACCATCCCGTTTTTGTCTTAAGGTAATTATATGGAAGAAAGCCACTCTATAAAATTACACATGTCCATCACAGACTCTACCTTAATATATGAATGAAGAATATGTAACTAATTGGCGTAGTAAGCCAAAGGTCTCGGGTTCTATTCCCGTGACCAGGTGTCATTTTTCAATTTATTTTATCAAGGAACTATTGTCAGTATAGAAATAACTTGTTGATGGAAAGCGTGTGTATCGATGTATTGGATTGTGCCACGACACAGCGTTTTAAAAACATCAATCGCGACAATGATCTCAAATAAATGTTTTCCACTAGAAAATAAAATATGTTGAATATCAGCCGTTTTAAGGTTTGCGGTGTAAAGCATAATGGGTCAACCTACAACGTGCTAACTGCTGCGCCACTCAACAGATTCTGCTCTCTAGATCCGGTGAGTGTGTGAATCGAGCTTTAGATTGTGAGACAACCTGTGCTGTTTTAAAATTCACTTACTGGCAAAGTGCCAAGAACCCATTTCAGCAACTGGCGGCGATTTGTGTTATTGTAATTTGCTATACGACTTATCTGCCGCCTCTCGGAAATGCACCCAGTCCCCTTGGAGAAACCTACGCATCTGTTGATTCGTGATGGGATTGAAAACAGAGAAAGGGGTTGGTGAAATTTTTGGTGGTGTGAGGTTTGTGTGGTGTTGGTGGTGTATGAGGGAAGAAGGGGAGCACGAGAACGTTGCCTTCTCATCACAGATTTTGGGCAGGATGCCAAATTGCTACTCCGGGTGTAAAAGGGCACGTTGGGTTGTCTGGACGGTTTAGTTAAACCTACATTTTCTTAATATAATATCCACTATTGCTATGAGAGAGAATGCACACATTGTTGGAACTAGAAGAAACGCTTACTTCATTTTTACTTAGCTTTATTTTTTCAGTTACAATTCTATAATTGAATATTGCGTTTCCAATAATCGCCCCAATTTTTTAAAGTAAAAAGGTCTCAAACTCTTATATTTCCTAAGTTACTGACAGACCTGGTGTTTCTAAATCACACATATTATATAAAATAAATTATAATATATTTTTTTGTGAGAAAACAAATCATTGCATTTGTAGGAGTATAAACCAAATGGGTATTAAGACGGAATGTTAAGAAAACATGAAATGTCTGCATTTGTTATTAGAAGGGCTAAGCTAAAGTTTGGGGAAACTGTGATTTTCAAAAACCTCGGTTTTTCAGGTTCAAAAGTTTGGATACCTTGACTAGTCATGGGTTTTCAGTTTTCTATTGTTTTACCTTAAATTTTCAAAATTTCGATAAGGAGTGAAACTTCCTAATACTAATATTAAATAAACTATTTGGTTCTTACTAACGATATTTCTTCATTGTCTTTATAAAAGTGAAAAAAAACAACAATTACGGTAATAAATACCGAAAAAATATATATCGGCTAGAATTATTAATGAAAATTAATTGGCAATGTGTAATCTATTTCTTAATTTATAAATATAAAAATAATTCAAAGATAATGTACAATAGATCTGCACACTACTTAACGTACTATAAAACTTAACTAATTGGCAAATAGAAAAATAATATTTTAAAAATTTGTCAAGAGAAATCAGCCATACTAAACAATAATTTTATTGTTTGTTATTTTACAATGAGTTTGTAGTTTTTAATACAGTAAATATTATTTCAGATAAACCAGAGCATCTACTAATTTATCAGCTAATCATGAACAAAGTTTATTGCAAAAATTACTACTTAACGAAAATGTCCTATCGGCATATGTATGTTGAATATAGTTTTATTGTAGAAAGTGCTTCGTAAAATGATGAATGCTATTCGTTCTTTGGGGCGATTTCTTAGACATATATTCTTGCTTTTTTGATTAATTTGGAATCTTTTATTTTTAGGGAGCTTTCAATACAGTGCATTTATAATTTATCTGGTTTCCACTGTTAATTCTAATACTTCTATATTTTATATGCATATTATACTAAAAATAACACGAATAGCTAAACTGCATCAAAAACAATGTAATACATGGATAGACGACTCCGACTAAGCAAAAGATGATGGGGATATCATGGTTCAATCCTGGTCGGATGCACTGAGAAGTTTTTTCTGAAATGACTTTCCATTCTTCCTCTACGCAAATGGAGTTACACATCCTATAAATACAATCTACCTTATCCCCAAAACTATAAGCGAATAAACTGAACAGGTAGTAAGACACGGTGATAAAATAATGGACTGATAGGCTAGGGACGAGAAAAATAGAATTTAGAGGGAACTCACTTCAATTTGTGTTAATATAGTAAATAACGTTGTTAAAAATACCTAGTTTAAAAAATAACTGTGATTCGAACCTCAACAGTAAAAAAAATGAAACGGAACCTCGCACGGACTTTCTAACTCCATTGTTTAAAAATAGAGATATATACCCAAAACTCGCAATATATGTCAAACGAAATAATATACACTAACAAACCCGTGCAAAAATTGCGTTATACATACGCTAATCTTTTTTAACCCTCGGATATAAATGTAATGATTTTAATTCAGAGTATTAAATCCTCACTAATATATTTGGACCAAAAGAAAAAAAAGATCGACGTTGGGCCCACAAGGATCAATACTTCGTATTAAAATTTAGACTTTCATATAAAATTTTCTACATTTTATTAGTGGTTACACATTTTTTGGTAATCGCATTTTTATTAAATTCCTCATTTATTAATTTAGACGGATAAAAAAAGTAAATATTGACCATTGAGTCTAAAATTATATAGATAGATCATTGCTCTACAAACATTTCCTCTAAGAGGCTTAAGAAAAAAATAAAAAAAACTTTTTGAGACACTTTCTTATTTACTTATTCTATGACATTAGAATATTATTGTGTTTAAACTTAAGTAGTATCTCTTCATAACTAAATAATACAAGATTTTATTAATATGTTTGCTAATATCTCAGAAACTATGTTTTTTATAAAAATATATTCAAGATAAAAGTTATTTTATTTTGAATAGTATTAAAATTTTACAGTGATAAGTCATTTAGTATCTTAAATAGTTAAGGAGATATGTAAATTTCCTATTATGTAAGGTAGGCCTACCATAAAAGTCATTTTCATGGGAAGATGAAAATAGAATTTTTTTAATAATCCTGATCAATTCCAATGTACGAATTTTAAGCAAAATCGTTATAGCCGATTTCAAGAAAATACATTTTTTCTCTTTTAACCCTTTAGCAAACTGCTCTTAATTTTAGAGTTAAACAGTATAATGAAAGAAAAACAAAATTAAAAGAAAAAAACATGTTTACTTCGGGTACTTCAGTCAGTGGCACTACGACTCTCAATACTCGAGACCACTGGGTAAACTTAAAACTAAAACATGAACAATTTAGATAACATGGATTGTTGGAACAAAATGTAATTTAGACTACAATAAAAAAAAATTAAAAAAATGCATAAAATAACAATTGTTGGCACTTTTGTGGGTTTATCGTTGTTTGCCTTTTTACCACATCCCAATCCTACATCTGGAATTCCGGTTAATTCTAATTCTAATCCAACAAAGTGTAAAATAGTATTGTTGAAACCAAAAAGAAGAGAAAAAATATATAATCAATAAAATTAATAATTATACATAAAAATGAAATGTTAATTAATTCTCTGCATTAGTCTGTCTTTCTGAAAGTAAATGAATTCTGATTTGTATAGGAGAAAAAAAAATTATAGTTGAAGAGTTGGCTTGGCCTCACCCCTGAATTAGTCCATATTGACACCAACTTCAGAGATTTGTTACACTTTAGTAATTCGAATTCTTACGCAATTTGAAACTAAAATAAACAATCTGGTTCTTGTACACACACTTAGCTTTCCATTTACCACTTGTACTTAAATTCACAACTTTTAATTCACTTTAAAATAATTTTAATCAGGAGCTCCACAGATTTGGCTCCATCCCGAAGAAGAAGACGACCTCTCCTCCCCTCAAATCTTCCAAAAGTAAAATTTAAAAAATGTTCTATTCATACTTCCAAGTCCAAAGAGAAAACTAATATAAAAAAACAAAAGATAAAATGTTGGCTATGGACTAAAGATAAAAATCAAATAAAATACAGGTTTAATATACATATTGAAATATAACCCAATGAAGGTGAACAGTGTTTTCACAAAATAATTAAACGTTTATTTCCTTCTGTAAAATATAAACAGCGCGCTGGTTTTCAATTATTTACATCGAGCCTTGTCTCTTCTTCTACAATCACGAGATCCACTACTCACTTGTTTGATAGAACTGCGCATGCATTAGAAACAAACATGGTCGACATTGAAAATGAATACAAGAGTCAAACACAATTCTTAAAAGGATAATTAATATGTTTAATAAAAGGTAAGTGTTCTTCCTTAAATCAAAATTCCTTACTTAAATTATTTAAAACAATGTTTTGCGTTGTTCCTTCCATCTTTTTATTTTATGAAATGGATATAAATAGTATTATTAAGGCCGGTGACACAGCGGCCGAACTTTGAAGTCCTTAATTTCCCACGAAAATAAATTGGAAATTGTTCACGAAAAGTAGAAAACATAGGGAAATACAAGGTAGGGTGGCAAATTACGTCACAACAGACACACAGATAGACAGCATTGAAAAAAAAAGTTTCGGGGGTCATGAAACGTCGACCTCCATCAACATCTAGGGTTCGATTTTTCTTTTACGGTCGCAATACTTGACCTTTCGTGTTTCAAAAGTTAATAAATATATATATTTGCGCTTATCTTGAAGACTATTTGTTTTATAAAAATATGTGACCAATAAAATATTTTTATTATAAATAGACCTACATATTTGCAATGATAAGAATGTTAATATACCAAAGACATATGGAGATTTGATCAAAAAAGAGAATGTACGCATCAGATCGGAACCCTTAGAATCATTTTGCCGAAAAAACTAGAGAAGCCATTTTATTTATAATATTAACCGATGTTTAGAAATGGAAATTAATCAGAATCTTTAGAGTTGATTTAACTACCCTTAATTTTAGGGTTAGATATCCAATTCCAAAAATCCGAAGGGAAATCCTATGAAAACCTTAGATAACAAGTTTTAGCCGAATCGGTAAAATAGTTTAGGCTCTATCCCTAGGTATAGACTGACAGACAGAGAGACGTAAATTCAAAAACTACTTTTTTAGATTCGTGGGGTCATGAAACGTCAACATTCATCAAAATTTTGAGTACAATTTTTTTACTTTCACAATACTTTCTCTACCTGTAAGATAGCGAGAAAGTAAATATACGGGATTTTATGTTCATTCTAATCACCCACCGATACGAGTGATTGTTTTAATGAATTGGACTGTAGTGCCAGTGTGGTTCTATTTTGTTATAATTTTGATTTATTAGTCAAAAATATAAACGGTGAACTTAGCTTTACCTTGGCTCATGTCCCAGAATTAATATTTTATGATATATTTACAAAATGGAAGCCGTTGGTAAATGCAACATGTGTTTGAACAGAAGCTTTAGTTTGGATTAGAGTTCCTCCAAATGGTAGGGTCATTACGTATTCTAATTTATGTGCCTTGTGCTAGTCTTTAATTTGTATTCCATTCACAAACTACGTCATGGGAGTAATCTTAGGAATTTTATATGAGAAGAGTTAATCGCACCATTGGGGGATGTAATATAATCGTCAAGGGCGAACTTAAATAAAGTAACTTGTTACATCGGTGGGCACGTGGTATGGATGTCAAGCTCTAACAGTGATGGGGAGTTGGAGTATCGAATCCCATCTATGTGTATTGAGTGTGTATTTACCTTATTTGTTAATCACCCTCCTTTTGTACCAATTTGTATACATATTCCATAAGCTATATCATTTTCATAATTAGGCCTACTCTCCTATTTGCATGATTAAGGCGTATAGGCCAAACGGGTGTTAAGATGGGTTGAACAAAATTGCTATATAAGAATTTTACAGTACGAAAGCCTAAAAAGTTTTATTGTGAATAAAGTAACTGTAGGTATCTTTACATTATTAATTAATAGTGTATTTTAATCACATTAAACGAGATTTATATTAATTGTGTGTTATAAAATTATATCGTTTGGAAATTAAGTGGTTAACGGCTTAGATTAAAGGTTAAACGATGAGTAAGAAAGTTTACAGAAAGTGTAGTAGCTTTAGCGTGGAGGAAGAGTCTAAAAACCTTAAAGAAAAACCACCCCCAGTACACCCGATGGGGATTCAAACTCTGATACTCCCATAATCGAAAGCCTAGTCCACTAATAGATTATAGAAATACATTAAACACCCGGTTATAAAATCAATATTACTAAACTAAACAGAAAATATTGATAGTGAATGTATTAAATAACTTTTTAACATCTCAAACGATATAATTCTTCAGGATCAAAATAATTTGTAGCAATTAAAAAAAAATGAAGGTAATGCACATTCATATTTCCTTTGTACGTATGTACGGAAGGTTGATATGTTTTATACATCCATATCAGTAGCAACGCAGTTAAAGGTACATGTCTCCAGCTGGAGTCTGGATATAAAAATAAAAAATAAAGCCCGAGATGCACTTCCATCAGTGTTCCTAAGTAATAATTTGACCACACGCTTCGTCAGCCGCGTGGTCTAACACGCTACGCTCGTGTTGGGATAGACTGCCGAAGACGGGGAGATCGGGGTTTGATTATGGTCGGTTTCACTGAGGGTATTTTTTCCTAAATGTTTTGCACTCCCTCTCCACGCAAATATAGGTGCACTTCCTCCTAATTAAATCTTCCTTATTCCTAAACCATTAGTGTAATTAGTACATATGTGTATAACCCGAATGGTTGTAATACACGGTGTTAATTTTTTTTTTTACCAAGTTACATATATTTATGTTCCTTGTTATTGGAGCTACCAGTGTCAATCATCACGTCGTTCAAAATTTCAGGCTTGAAATTATGAATAAAATCAAAAATGTGTATGTACAGTCTGATTTTCATTGAAAGTCCTTTATTTGAAATCTGGAAACTCATGTTGCCACAAAGGCAGGAATAAAAATATAACAATATTGTATTTAGATTCATAGTGCATTTAATTAGTCATTTAGAAAGAAAAATTACAGTAATTCATAAGATCTTATTCTATATATAATTTGATAGGGCCGTTTACTATTGTAAAATTACAAAGAAAAAATTACTGAACAGATTTTGTCGAACGACCACTCATTTTAACGATTAGGAGTCAATGATGTTTTCCACGAAAGCCCGATTTTACAGAGAATGTTCAGGTTTACATTCTTTGTTTAACCACCATGGAAACCGTTATTTGCTGCATGGCAGTAAATCTACAAATAAAATATATCACATTGGGTAAAAACTAATAACTCAATCTTTAATTTTGGTCCGAACACAACACAACACAACTTTATTTTTGGATGAATATTTATCTTTGTATGCTGGTCATAAAACATCTAAATTGAGAGTGCTAAACCGGGGAAACATTATTTTTTTATATTGGAATGTGGCTATCGTTAATTCTCATTTAATTCAATAATATTGAGCATAATTCGAAAATTAAGATGTTACGTTGAAGTTAGTGAAAGTACTGTCTACGATTTATTCCGCGAATGATAAAAATAATATTTAAATATGTTTATATATGTAATATTAGCCTAAAAACAATAAAATGATCTTGAAAAATATTTTTAAAAAATAGCCATTTTACTATCTAATTACGAGTTTTGGTGTTCATTTTTTTTTAAAATAATGGGTTTTGATGTTCATAAGAGCAAATAGTAACACAATATAAATACATTAGTTAAGCTACGTTTTCATTTTACCGTTTAATTTTGAGTATATGATATATAAAAGTATTGTTTTGTGTACCCCATCTATCGTTTCATATTCTTACAAATACTGCAGGTACAGTTATGTTTCCCTGTTGATATTTAATTTTGGGGGAATGATATTTTAAAGTACCGTAATGTTTGAGTACCACATCTATATTTTCACATTTTCTCTCACGTTCTCACACACTCTCTCCCCTTACACACACACACACACACACACACACACACACTATAAAACTCTCTCCCTTATATACTATTTTCTCATTCTCTCTCTAACAATTTATCCCTCTCCCACACACTTTCTACCCTCACATTATATATCATACACTGTATATCACACAATTTCTTCCATATTATCTTTATTTTACTATCTTTCTTAAGCAGTTTCTTAAACGTTCTCTCTCTCTCGAATGTTTTATCTCTTGAAGGCTCTCTTTTTCAAACTCTCTTTATCTCGATTTATCTCTAACTCACTGTATCTATTTAACTCTCTCGATCCTAAACTCACTCTCCCACAAATCCAATCTCTCTTTCAAACTCGTTTTCTTAGTTTCTATCTTTAACTCTTTCTCTAACCCTCTTTCAATCTAATTTTTTCTCTCTAAACAGATCTCTCCCTCTTTAACTTTCTCTCTCAGACTCTCTTACACACCCTTGCATCTTCACTCTTTTTCCCACAATATCTCTTCTAAAACTGTACACTTTCTGTTTTTCTCTCTCACACACACACTCACACACTTTATCGCGCATTCTACTTTAGACTTATATTCTCTTTATTTCTATCACTTTATCTTACACACTCTTTCTCTCAAACACATTCCCTTTCCTCCTACACACATTCTTTTCTTTTCTCTCGATATTTTTCTCTCTAACACATATACATACTCTCACTATCACTCGCTCACAGTCTCTCGATCTCTCTCAATTGCTCATTCTCTGTCCCTTACACTTTCTCACACTAGCACTTTCATTTTCACATTAACATACTCAATCACTAACACTCTCATTTTCTCCATCACATTGTATAACTCTATTATATTTCTTAATATATATTATTTGATAAGCCTGGTTCCAGTACTTATTAGAAATCACAAGGAAATAATTGAAGAAATTTTGACAAATGAACACTCATATTAAAGATTTGGGTATCAGGACGCCGGTAAAAATAGTGGCCTAAGACTAAAACCCAATTTTCCTAGCAAAATTTCAATATTTTACTTCTGTGTGGACAGTGGTTCACCTTTAAAATCATCCTTTGCTTACATCACCATAGAAATCATGATTTTTAGCTGTATACAAGTAAATAAAATATTTGTCTTTGTTTAAAAATAATATTATAGCTCAATCTTTACTTGATTGGTTTGGTGCAACGAATAGATCAAGTTCTGGGAGAGGACTCATTTTAAAGTTCTCATCGAGGCGGGTAGGGGGAAAATATATGTTTTTATTCAAATAGCACACCGAAAACTAAATATCTAAATAAAGTTGATATCCTTTGACAATTAAATTTTTAACTAAAAAGTAAGTGAGGTCTTATTATATAAATCCTTTCCCAATAAAAGGTTTAAAATACGTTTTAGTTCAATAATCTGCAGCCATCTCTGCAACTACCCACTAGTATATGTATAGTTTGATAAGTTTATGGATGAAATTTGTAGTTAATAAATCAAATAAGACATTTATATAATGCCAAATATTTAGTGAATTTCAATCAATGTCGGTAGTCTACAGTAGGTTTACTATACAAAAATTAAGGTCTACGTATACCCATACCAAGCTATCGGTTTCTATGTTTATTTGTTTTTATCCACTTGAATCGGTGGTCGCAAAGTATAAAACGTCAAGATTATTCTTGGAACCAAAATTTTTTTTTTTGTAATTCATCCTTAGATTTAAAGTTAATATTTGCCATTGGTGATCAAGTTATATAGTAAACAAATTAACACCATATAATTAGCACACTATGTTTTTAGATAATAGCCGTTGTTCACATTGTTTACAACGTCTTCCTCTCAATAGATGCTAAACAATAAATACAAATACGCCTGAGATACCCTCACATCTTTGGGCTCTATAGGTTGATTAGTTTTGGAGTTGGGAAACACAAACAAGGACATAGACCCACAAACCCACCAACATACAAATACATATTCTATTTTATGTATATGATAAATATTAACTTCTTTGGAAATTAGAGTATCAGGAAATTTAATATATAGGCTAGCTGCTGAAAGTATTTGTCTGGAAGGTCATTCATTAATTATAATAGGTAGACTATTGATTTTGTTATTAAGTGCTTCCAAGGCCTGTACTAGTTTTTAGAAATTTACTATTAATAATTTTAAATTTAATACAATTTTGCTCTGCTCTAAGAAAATTATGTATTTATTATGTTGTACAGATTATTCTCGATTGTTCAAGGATTCGTATAATTCGAGGCCCGGCACACATATTTTTACATTGCACCGATCAGAGCTAAAACGATTTTTCTGAAGATAGTATTATTAAAAATTTACAATATTGTAAGAAAGCTTCCTGGGTGTAAAGGATAAAATTAAAATTCAAGAATGAGCTACTTAAAAACAAGTTACTATTTTTGCCAGTTATTCCGTGTGGTTCGAGTTTTAAATAGATTGGGGTGGTCCTAGCTTAATTCAACTCGAACTATCGAAACTGTACCATAAGTATTACTGTATTAATTGTGTATTTATGTGTACATATTAAGTGCCTATTCGTTTATCGTCTCAAGCAATCACAATTTTATACATAGATCACTTATTAATAACAAAAATCTCAAATCAACCTAGAAAAATATTTTGTATTCATTCATGACTTTTTGTTTAGTTTTTAATTGAGAGAAAAATGGAATTTCAATATAGAGATTCACTGCTTCCTCGAAATTCCTTAATGTATTAATGTACCGTTCTGTACATGAATAGAACAACCACAAAATTGTTATGAATAATTTTTTTTTTGTGTTGGCTTGCGTTGGCTGTGAATAATAAGTGACATGTACAAAATTGTAATTGCTTAAGACAAAAATAAACAAATATTCACTTAATATATTAATAGCCAAATGAGTGAATGAATGAGTGGCGAAGGAGATCAACCTAAATATTATTTATTTAGTTACATTTTACACATTCGATTGTACTCATCGTGTAAAGATTACCATAACTTAATATGTACTTAGTGGTACGCTTCTTACTGCTAATTTGATCTATACATTAATTTCCACACTAACTAAAATAAACATAATTACGCAGGCTAATTGGAAGTATCAGCTTTCTCCCTTACTTAACAAGTAGTGTATTAGCTATCCGGATTTCCACCTTTGAAAGTATCAAATTTTTTTTTTAATTTACACAACAGGTATGATTAATTCTACGAAAATATGTATTTAGATTAAAAAATTATCCACAAACATACCCTGTTAAACTACCGACATATGAGTGTGATACAGTAACCTTATCTGTAATCATACTATACATAAGTTCTTAATTCCATATTTATTCACTTACAATGAACCAAACCATTGACTTCACCACTGTTTCATATCAGAAAGATAAAATTAGAGAGATATATAGAAGGGGAACATGGAAATACAAAAATATTCTTGCTAGTATTGAGCTTTCTCCTAACATTCTACATTCATATCTATTTATTTATTAAAACCGTATTTGACTAACCGTTCGTGTCATAAACTTTAAGTTGGGCTGGAAGAGTATGCGAGAAAAGATTAGTGTTTTTTGCATTTTATATAGTAAAACTTTCTTTTGTCAAAAAAAAATCAAACGACTCCCTAGTAGACACATAGAGTTAAATTTTCATCTCATTATTATACCAACAGTTCTTTTGTCTCTGTTAAGTGTGTCCTGAAATTTAATGACAACATTTTGTCTTCATTTAAAATGTTTATTATTTAATGCCACTATGCTCATGACAGATATTCAACAACTGTTGATATCACCATGTGTAGAATATTATTAATTTCTAGGTTTTTACTGTAGAAATATTTGATTTATTGTGTCCATAAAAATGTTTTGCTATGTAAACTGAAAAAAAAAAACACTGTCCTCTTATTGCTTCCCTTTCCACCCTACCTTAGCTACGTTAATTGAATACGGAGGAGAAGTGTATCTTACATAAAATAAATGTACGCACATTCTTGTGGGGAGAAAGTGCGGAAAAAATTAGAGAAAAATACCTTCAGTAGCCACCCAACCATTAATTGAGCCTTGTATCTGCGTAACCCACCAGCAATCCCGTATAAACTAGAACGACGTGTTAAACCATGCAACCACCGATGCTGGTGTACTTATCTCTATTTATCTCTTATTCCCTCGGTTATAGAACTCATAACAACTATAAGGTATCCAAGATTTATACATTTGATAAAGCTCATGAGATAAAAAAGTGGTAACAAACCTAATAATGTACTATAACTTATTTGAGTCAATAGCACGTCCGTCTATTTAAACATGGGTCCTGGGCAGTAGTGTCTAGTGATGTAAAAACTAGGGGTTCACAAAATCATGATTGTAGCCTAATGAATAATATTTTGCAAATATACACATCATTGTTTGATTTTATCAAGATAATATCAACATAAATATATAGGCCCAATTAAGATTTAGTTAAATAAACAGCTCATTAATTAAAATAGGCCTAAATACATAATATTATAATATATATGAGCCTACTATACACATATTTATGTGAGCCATCATACATATATAAAAAGTAACTGTTCAAATCTATTTACCACCAAAAAGCGAAACCACAATGACCCAGGCAAGATAAGCTCGCTATTCTTCAGTTTAAACAAAGAAGACCCACGTCAACCCAACCTAACCTTTACAACAATGGCCTTCTTGTGATAATGTGAATTTTCGTGCTTTTAATTATTCTTTTCGCTTATATGGAATAGTCCGATTAGCCATACTTTGTTCATGTCTTTAGCTCTTTACAAAATAGCAAGCAAGGTAAACAATACAAAGATATGATTGAATTACAGGCATATAGTAAAGAATAATTTAAAAAACGTAAACTTAGAATTTTAGTTTGTAGTATCATTTTTTACTTTTAAAACCTTTTCATTTAATTTGTGTTGTCATCTTTAATTGTTATAGTAACCTGATAAATTAATTTATCACTATTTAGAATACTGTATATGGTAATGTATTTATTTTTAATGAGATATTACAAACAAAAAACTACTAAAATGTTCGCAGAAATGGAGTGCACATTTTCCAGGTTAAATATTCATAAAAATCTATGTAATCCTGTCATGCGTATGAGTAATTCAACTGTAACAAATAATTATAGCGCTCACACCGTGTGGCCTGACTGCCCAGAAGACCTGATTTCCCACACGATAATTGCCAATATGATACCATAAAAAAAGCTAACCACAATAAAATTATGTAATTGCTTAGGTTAGTAAATTATCACATAGATTTATATATTATGCTAATATAAAACTGAGTAAGTATAATATAATTGTAATCAAAATATTGGGTGTTCACGTACACATACACGAACCACCACTGGTCCCGTGTTATATTAGCGGTATGGCCTAAAATGGTATACTTGGGGAAATTCATGAGTCACCTGTCTTAATGATAAATTAACGGCCAGAGTACTGGGCACTGTGTCTGATATAGAGCAAAAATAGTTTGTAATTTGGGTGCTGCTATGACCAGTCAGTCCATAAAAAACAAGATAATTAGCTTAAATAAATAAAATATCATTAAAAATGTGCTCAGCTGCTATTGAATATTGTCTTGGGACAAGATCAGTACAATATAGACATAAGTGTATTTATATAATGTTAGCTTTACATCCATAAATATTCATCTGTTTTCCGATTATGACTATTAATTATGATAAGATCCCAATTATACGCGCCTCAAGGAGAATCGTTAGTGTTTTAATTGTTCATGGGCTAAATTGATTTCCAAATGAGTAAAAATACTAAAACAACATCCCCCAATAACACCTTCCCCTCCTAAAACAAAACATTATAAAATATATCAGCACTGTCCGAGGAACGGGCTTAAATACCAGTTGGGAACACGACGTATTTTGTCTTTGTTTATAATAGTTTATTGTTGTATGGCACATTTTACCGGTTCGGTCGCCTTAGGTGTAAACCATTAGCCACACTGTTAGCACATAGAGTTTTCCAGAGTAAACCTTAGGAGATTGTCTACACGTCCTACCAGCAAAGAGCTGGTGCGATGATAGTTATTGTGATATTGTGGAGCCGGGGTGAGTCTTAACCTAACTTAGGTCTGATTAATCATTCATATTCATCATTGGGATTATTCCCCTAAAGCGAGAAATACTTGCGGTAACAGCCAGGAATCGAACCCGGGACCCATAGGCTAGTAGCCAGGTGCACTGACCATTAAAACATGGGCCGAATATTGTTACTAATGATATTAATATAGAGATTACCTGCTTGAGTGGAAGAATGGGGTAAGGCGTTACTCTGATATTAGACTGGCCAGCTGTTCTTTTAGCACGGTATCTTACAGCCTTTTTAGGTTATACTCAGATGCCTGTATTGTATATTCTAGAACTTTTACCACGGTAAATATTTTATATAGGCCTAAAGAACCATATTTATTTATTTACAATCAACCTTATATTACATAGTGAAAAATTTAAATTAAATTATATGAGTTTTTTATGAAATATTTAAAGGTCTGATTTAGGAGGAATGTGTCTTAAAATGGAGCATCATATCCCTATATTGAACAACATTTTTTTTGATAAAAAGTTTTCAATCATTATAAAAATATGTATGTTAATTCTCAACAGTTTATATATTTGGGTAGCCATTTTAGCTACATTTATAAAAAATATATATAAATATTTTTCGTTAGTTTACCTTGAGCCCACTATTTTCACTTCAAGCACTTAATAATTTCTATAATATCTTCTAATCCACCCATTTAATATAACCACGGACCATCTGATATTACTGAAGTTAGTTTAAGCTTTTTAACAACATTGCCATTTCTAAGATGTGCTAACATGTCATATGAACTTTTGAGCACCTTAACAGAAGTTACTTTCGGTTATTTTCTAGATTGTGTATAGTTCTTGACTCATGAGAAAAAAGAGAAAAGCCTAATTATATATGTTTATTTTTATCTACTATAGGTTGTCATAGTGTTTTTATTATAAATTTTAAAAATTTTGAGTTTTTTAAAATATATTTTAACTTTTCGAACACCCAAGATAAAGCATTGTGACCGTCAAAAAAATATTAAACCGAGGTGTTGATGGATGTTAACGTTTGAAGATCCCCCGGAATCCTATAATGTGGTTTTGGCAATGCCGTCTGTCTATGTGTCTGCCTAATCCTAAAATTAAGAGTAGTTTACTGAAGGGCAAAAGAGAAATCTCAATTTTCTCAAAATAGGTTCTAACAATTTCGATTAAGATTATAAACAAAATGGCTATTTTCATTTTTCCATGAAAATGACTTTTATAGAACTTTACAGATATAGAGATATATCTATATCTCTGCCACTATTTAAGATAATAAATAAACTATCATGAAAAATTGTAGTGCTATTAAAAATAAAAAACTTTTAATTGAAATATATTTTTATATAACCAATAGTTTCTGAGATCTTGGCAAATATACGTATTAATACAATTTTGTGAGATTTAGTTGTAGCGCAATAATTACTAATGCCATAGAGTAATTAAAAGCAGTACGTCTCTAAAAAAAATATTTGTTTTTTCATTTACCTCTTAAGGAAAATGCTTGTACAAAAATGCACCATCACTCTCAATCTAGACTCTATAGTCAATATTTACCTATTTAATTGGTCAATATTAAATTAGGAATTTAACAGCAAAGCAATGACTTGTAGATATGTAATTAAATGTCAAGTTTTAACCGGAAGTAGATCTTGTAATACGAAGTGTTGACCCTGATAGACCCAATAGCAACCTTTTTTATTGGTACAAATATACAAATGAGGACTTTAATCCATTAAAAATAAAATTATAACATTTAAAACAAGGAATCAAAAATATTTGGCGTAAGTAGGACGATTTTTGAGTAAATAATTCCATTCTTAGACAAGGGAGCGAGAAATTCATTTCGGGTTTCCGTACCATTTGTTTTAAAATAGGAACATCCCAGTGTTCACTTGCTATTGGTGTGTATATCCGTGGGATGGAAATAAAATCCCGCGAGACACTCAATTTTGGGCAGTCAATTTGTACAGATGTGACTTAATTATTTCGGCAGGCACGCACAATTAGATTTGTATTATGAAAGATTTAAATCCGATAGCTATTTTTTTTAGTATTACAAGGAACGTACTTGTTAGTACAATTGTTGGATTGATACACTTATTTAGTCAACTAAACAATATAAGTTATGAATATAAAGGATTAGTTTATTAAAAGAGAGATTGTTAGCACAAGAAAAATAATTTAAACAATAATAACAATAACAGTTTTATCTATTTATAAAATAAATTTTCTCTTTAACAATTTGTGAGGTGATTCTTAGAAAGATGGTTATGTATTTGTTAGTGATTTAATTCTTGACAAACAATTTTTTCTTTTCTTTGAATAATTAATTCTTGGTTGTCTCCATCAATTCATATTGATATTTGAGTTATTATTTAAATTATTTTCCTTGGTCTAACAATCTCTTTTAAAAAAACTAATCCTTTATATTCATAACTTATATTGTATAATTGACTAAAGAAGTGAATCAATCAATCAATTGTCGTTCTAACAAGTGCGTTCCTTGTAATACTAATTTCATATTACTCCTTACTACAAATTAAAATGAATTTAACTATAAATATATTTTTTTATCATCAACTGTTAACCATGAACGATGTAACGTAAATAGTTATTTTATTGATCATCAACTGTTTACAGCCTATGGCAGTGTCATTTTACTAAAATGCCTCTATCTTACCCTATCCTTCCACCATTATTCCTGATTTAATTCCTTCCAATAAAGGAATAAACGTGTACAAAGTTCAAAAATTACTCTTTTGGCAAGCGCAAATTTTTTAAATTTTACCGATTATAATCATAATCATCATCATCATAATCATAATGATCTTTTTCCAGGCTACGTTAGTAAAATTCTTCCACAGTCCACTATTCTTCCACCATTCTTCCTCTATTAATGTCCTCCATTATTCTCCACTTCCTTGTTCATTTTCTGTTATCTGCCATTTCTTTCTATTTATTTATCGCCTTTGTGGCCTTTTCCCTACATACTTCATCTCCATCATTCTATTTGACACCCTCTCCTTTTTTCATCCATATTACATTCCCATACCAACTCAGTTATCTTTAACATGATAATCACAATTTATGTGTCTCAGTAAATTGAATTGTTAGTAAATAAATGTAATTTTAAATGTGTACAAATATTCATTAATATTCAACAAGAACCACCAAACAACTTGGCACCCGAATACAAATCAATAAAGTTTAGCGCCCACGAATAAGTAATACAAGCGTATTAAGAACGATAAGGTCTACCTTGATCCGACTGGGATTCTAATCCAAAACATCCGATGACAGACATCACGTGAGAATAAAAGAACATATGTATGATTTAGTAATATTTTATGAAGATGGTATTTTCCCCACAGATATACCATATACAAACTGTCTGTTTTGTAAATAAGTGTATATACCACTTTACTATATGCCAATATTTTAATTGTTGACCTCGGTGATCTTGGGGTAAAATGCTTGCCTCACGATTCTATGTGTGCGGGCTCAAACTCAGATGAAGTCGATGGATTTTTACCGAGCGATAAAAATCTGACCCGCCTCGGTGGCGTAGTTGGCTAACGAGCTGGTCGTGTTGAGCTCGACTGCTGAGGACGGGGAGATCGAGGTTCGAATCTTGGTCGGGTGAACTGGGGGTGGTTTTTCCTAAAATGGTGTTCCACTCTCCCCCCACGCAAATGCGGGTTCACTTCCTCTAATTCAAAATTTCCTATTCCTAATCCATTAGAGTAATTAGTACTCAAAACGTATAACCCGAACGGGTAGTAAGACGCGGTGTTAAATATTATTATATTATTATTGATAAAAATATGTAGAACAACTTTATTTGGAGGGGAAGTAAAGCCGACTGTCTCATGTCGATTGTAATATGTAAAAAAATAACCTTAAATGATATGTGAAAGTACCATTCCAGCAAAATGTATAGGCTTTTTTATCACTCGCTCCTAGACATCCATGGGGTGGGTGAGCTTATAAGTGAAAACTAACTTAACCTTCACTTCAACAAAGAATAGTTGGCGTAGTAAAGCTTTGTTGTGGCCTTATGCTCCACTTCGGGAATTAATAATATTAATAATAAATAATAGTAATAATATTAATAAGTTAGATACAGTACATCTCTCTCGTATTAATTATTTGAGTGTGCCCCATCCTAAATAAATGTGTAAGCGTTCAAGGCAAAAAAAACTTTTCACTATCTTATTAATGTTAATTTATAATGTATTGATACTACCTATCAAACGCGAAAGCCGGATATAACATTACTTTATGGGTGCATGTATTAATGTAGTCTTAGTTACTCCAGTAACTGCCGTATACGGGGTTTTCCTATCATTATCCTGAGCTATTTTTGTTATGGTACCTATGACACTCTTGGCATTGTTCCATAAAGATATTAAATAATATATGGAGAAATTAACGGGAGGTGTCCTCTTTCAAACTCAGAATACACTTCATCATTTCTATTCTCGTCCGACTTTTTAAAATATCGTTCTTTGTACAGGACCCAAAGGCCTGGAAAGATTAAAAAAAGTTCCATTTATCATGTGCTTGACACTTATTGTTGCGAGCATTCTTTTCTAAGTACAGAAATGATATATTGAGTAGATTTCAAACACAGCTAAGTTGCCTTTTATAACTCATCACAAGCTACTTAGTTCACAAATATTAATTAAATTGTCAACCGGTTAGTAACAAACCTTTAATAATAATTTAAGATTGATACACAAATATGTGTTTTGAATTTGGTATTTCAGTTTCAGAAAGTACACAGTTTTTAGTACTGTAGAAGGATGAAGGGAAAATATGCAGGATGGAGGGTAATATCTAGAAGAAGCAGATAGCTTGTAGCAAAAGAAATAGTTTAACAAGTGGAAATGCCCTGATAAAACGTCTCGAAGAACTACCCCAAGACCATAGATATTGGATATACTACAAGACAATATCTAGTAAAAAATATTTCTGGCCAATAGCAAACAAACAAAGAAGTGACTAGCATAACTACCTACTCCAAGACAATAACTTTTGGATATACTTCAAGTCAATAATTTTCAGAACTACTTTAAGAGACTAACTCTTAGAACTACTTTAAGCCAATCAATAGAACTATTTCAAGATGATAACTATTGTGTGTACAGTAATTCCAGTCAATAACACCAGAACTACTTTAAGATAGTAACTATCAGTTCCCCCTCAAGGTAATTACTGGTAGAAATATTTCAAGACGTAAATTATTGGATCTACTATAAGGAAATAGATAGCAAACTATTTCAGGACAATAACTGATAGAACTACTTCAATAAAGTGTATATTGGAT
The DNA here is from genome assembly GCA_902141385.1 of Timema californicum. Lineage (NCBI taxonomy): Eukaryota > Metazoa > Arthropoda > Insecta > Phasmatodea > Timematidae > Timema > Timema californicum. The sequence continues at coordinate 138,122 of CABFOW010001144.1, read as the reverse complement.
GTCCGATTCAGTGGTTACCTGGTCTAACGCGCTAATCTCACAGTAGACTAAACTACTCATGATGGAGAGATTGAGGTTAGAATTTCGGTCAGATGTACAAAAGGTGATTTTTCTTAAATAGTTTCCCACTCTCCTTCCAAGCAAATGAGGGTACATATCCTATAAAAGTAACCTTACTAAGCCCAAAATTATTATCGTAATTAGTACTTGAGCGTATAACCAAAACGGATTATAAGACGTGGCGTTAAAAAGCTATTTGATTTACTTCAAGTAACTAGAACTATTCAAGTAAGTAAATAAAATAGAATATTCAGAAAATAATTTATTAAATAGAATATTCAGTAAGTAAATATAACTATTCAAAACAGTAACTATTGTATTAAAGGTCATAAATATTTCTACTATAGTAGCCCCATGGCTTCTTTGGTGCTGACTGACAGCTTTAAAAAGTTACCAGACCAAATCATGTATCGCTACGTCAAACCAGATGAGCTGCAAAAACATGTGTTTTGCAGCTGTCACTTCTGACATTCAAAATTTATGTATATATCTAAATTTTGACTGCCAGAAGTCATCTGTGAGCTGTCAGTCAGCACCAAAGAAGCCATGGGGCTACTGTACTTCAAGGCATGAACTAGTTAATCTACACCAAGGAAATATGTAATACTACTATTTCAAGGGAGTAGTAACTTTTGTGTCTACTTCCAGGCAATATCTGGTAGTTATTCTATTTGAAGGTAGTAATTTATGATTCAAGTTGACAAAAGAATATGTTCATTATCAGAGAAGTAACTTTCTTAGACACAACAGCTCAGACTTGAAGCGTTATTAAAGATGACGCTGATGTGTGTATCTTGGTTTGTTGTAAATTCATTACTCTTTGATCCAGGTTTCAGACTCCATCTCTCCATGAAGTTTGTAATACAATCATTATGATTGTTTATTATATTAAATTTAAAATCACCCAAAACAATAAATTTAAGACCTAATGGCCAGTCAAAAAAGTCGCGTAATTGAGTTCAAAGCAAGTTAAATCTACGTGTTTCACAATCTCATGTTCACATGTTTTTAAATCAGTAATTTGTAAACCACTATAGACTAATTTTTACCCTAAAAACCACTATATAGTGTTAATAATCATAATAATTATATCAAACATTCATAAGATACCTATTTGGAACCAAAACAATACTGTAATTTTAAAAATAAGTCAAATTTTTGACAAATAAGTCATCAGTAAACTACACATAAATGAGTTTTTACCTCGACAAGTACACACTCTTATTTGTCATATCAAACACTCCCAAGATACCCTTTTGGAACAAAACTGTTATAGCAATTTGTAAATTATTTCAGGTTTTTGAAAATTCAGTCATCATCGAAATACCCATAAATAAGTTTTTACCCCCAAAACAAACAAATGGTGTTATTTTTTATATCAAAAAATTCCTTTTAAACAAAATCTCTAACTCTTTGAGCAGTACGGGCGTATAGATACGTCGTGTGGTGACTTGGTTCGCACGTACGGACGTACATGTACGTTTTTAACATTGCGCCAAAGCAGTACTTACGTAACATGACGTTTAGCTTCGACTTTACTTCTAAGTGTTCTGACATCTATCAGCCACTGTTGTAACTTCATTCTTGTTCGTCAATTGACAACATCGCTATCAAGCAGACATTTCTAAAAACAGTTCACCACAAAATATGTTTGACTAGGGAACAAACAAAAATTACTTTTTAGTGTCAATAAACAAGCTTTCCCAAAACTAGGTTCCGGTTTGATTATTTTATCACAGAAAACTGCAACTAGCGTTCCTCAGTTACCAAGGACTTGGCCTGTCAAGAAGTGCAGTGAAATAGAGATGTGAAAAAAGAATCGAAACCTTACTAATATTGATATTTTCCTTTTGATACTAGTATTTTTTTCCTCGATACTTTTTCTGATATTAGTACTCACACTACGGTATCGGATCGGTATCGAAAGAGACAAAAAATAATTGTTATTTTCACTCATGCTGAGGGTTAAATTTTTAATAGGGCGGACTGTGAAGGAAGAACAAATGACAATGTTTTTCAAATCTCACTCATTTTCTGCATGACAAGCAAGAAGTAACTCTAGCATTCAATCTCTGTTAGCTCATCATAATTCATAGCTGTTCTTTCATCTTCGTTCAGACTGATATATGACGCGGAGAGTGGTAACAAGTCTACTGAAAATACATTTATGAAGCAAAAGATTTAATTAATATTACTAGATTAAAAAAAAGAACAAATTCCAGATTAAAAGGTCGATACCAGTACTTACTGTTATCGATACTGTTCTTTCGATACTAGTACGGTATCGATATTTTCATTCTGATACGTTTACTGAGCAGAGTATAGATATTTTTCTTCCGATACGTTTACTGAGTACAGTATCGATACTTTTCTTTCGATACGCCATTCCTATAAAACAAAAACTCCCGTAATATAATGATGAGTGTCTGGCGGTGTATGTATACCTTGTCTGTGCACCAGGATGGAATGGTTTTCAACCGACCCAACATTTGTGACCAGACTTACCCAGAACCCACCTGTCGTGATTAGACACGGTGCATTAACTCGCTTGCAATCACGGAATGTAAATCTAACAGCGTGGCTGTTGATGTAAATAAATATTCATGAGACTGTATTATAGATTCACACAGCATGACGTTTTAATTCAAACAGATTACAACAAAATAATGTTTATTGCGACACGGTTGTGGTATTAAACTTTTGATTCAGCTTTAACAAAATGTATAAATTACACACACGTTTAATCAAGAAACAGAGATTTAGATTACTGATGAGTACGCTATGATTTCTTCAAATTTTATTTTCTTGTTTAACTTACTATATGAAAAATCCATATGTATGATATATTTTTACACGTCTAATTATTATTAGTCCTGCTAATCGAATATTTACACTAATTAGGTTATTATGAAAATGGTGTAGTTTTAGATAAAGTATACTAACAGTTATATAGAGGTAAAATGTAAACCGATTTAGGAAGATCAATCTCAGAACTGGATTCAAACCCTGACCTTCCAGTCAACAGCCAACTAGACATGAAACTGAAGCCTTGGTCCGCGTGCCTAACAATATGGGGACTCTCGTGATTTGAAGAAATTATGCTGCACATGAGAAAGTATGAGTTTTCTTGAAGTGTACCCACAATTTTGCGGATAGAAAAAGTTGAAATAATATTTAGTAAAAGGAACTTTAGTACACCCAACTTGGATTCAAACCCAGATCTGCCCATCATTGGTGGTCCAGTTTATTACGAACGTGACACCTTAGACGATTCGATCACCGAAACGAGTGTTCTTTTTTATTAATTTGCCGATAGGTAGCCTACTGTGGAGGACCTACTTAATATTAGCTACACTCTTCAGTGGCCACATGGTCTAAGGCATCACCCTTGCAATAGACTTAACTACCGATGATGCGGTGATCATGGTTCATTTCCCGGCCAGGGGTAGTAAGGGTAATTTTTACTTAATGTTTTATCACTTTTCCTCCATGAAAATGTGGGTACAGTTCCTCAAAATTGAGCCTTCTTAATTCCTAATTTATTACCGTAATTATTATAAATGCATAAAACTCTAACGAGTAGTCGACCGTGATGCTAAAACTGATTAATAGTTTTTCTTTAATTTTCATTGCAACATGATTTTTTTTTCTTGTGGCAATGAGTTTTAATTTCTACTCAGGTTATACACATATATACTAAATACGTTAATTAGCTAGGGATGAGGAAAGTTGAATTAAGAGGAAGTGTACACGCATTTGCGGGAATGTACAATGGTGTTTTTTTAAACCCCTTCAGTAAACCCTACCAGGATTCAAAACCCTATCTTCCTGTCGTCAGCAGTCCAGTCTCACATGACAGTGACGCCATAGACCATGTGGTCACCAAAAAAGATCAACCTGCATTTTGTGCTGTGAAAAATACCCTTCTAAGCAAGGCTTTTCAAAACTATATCTTGATGTATTGCTATATGAAGCGAGTGTCCTATCGAGAAATTTACTCCCGTCAGGGACGTTAAACGAAAAGAGGTGGAAGGGAATAGGTGGATGATTGAAGGGGGTGGTTCATGTCTATAGAATTGCGGAAAAACTGGTGTCGTGTCTCCCCCGGGCAAACGAGAACGGTGGTAACTTGTGTAGACAAGTTTACTGCCCCCTGCGGGATACGAAGACGTGACTGGCAATATCCACCATAGTTCTGTCCTACGTGGCTGTGACCAGACCTTTTGATCATTTATATTCCTAGAAGAAAGGGGGAATTAACTTTGCCGTCACGTACTGGGCAAAAGAGAAGTTACTAAAAAAATAAGAAGCTAAAAGGTAAACTATATAGTTTAATGTTAGAATAAAAGTTGGTTTCAAAACATGAAATATAAATCGAATTACACTTAAAAAGTAGCATTTTTGTTATTCATAATCTTATTTGTATTACCTGCATGTTACGTTAAGACTTTTCCTTTGCAAGCCATAACTATCGTTGATTGCTTTACCAATAAATATGCATGTCAGCTTGCGAAGCTTCTTCAGGTTAATTAGCTAAGTGGAGTAATATATCGAGAGCCAAATTGATTGAGAGTATTTATTACACGTTACCCTAATTACACTGTGGGGAACTGGGTCACCTATTGCCTTCACAGTTCACACCTGCATCCCTCAACCATCACTTGAAAATTGGGCAGAGCTGTACTGCTTCAAACATTATAAACAAATTCAAAAATAACATTTTAGAAGCTTGCTACCCCCACTTAACAATTAGACATCAATCAAAACCTTTGCTTGGACCTTAGTGAAATTGCCATTGTCACTTGTGGTGACCCTCCTTGTTTGGGGGGAAACGAGGTAGCTGGTCTCCAAAGAGTGAAATATTTCTTATCTTAACCTAAGCCATCAACAGAGTTGTGCCGCTAAGGGGTCCCCTTCCCTTTCAAGTTAGCCGCTCCCACCTTCCTCTCCAGCAGTCACCCACCATATTACAATGTCATTAATTATAATAAAATATACATACATTATGATAGATTAAAATATCATGTAGTCCAATTACTGGGAATATGATGTGTAACAAGTGTTAAGTGAAATATATTTGCATTTTTATATAAAAAACCTCTTTTTGAACGAAATGCATAAAATATTACAACTGTAGGCACGTTTAATTTGTATTTCTTCATCTAGTAATCTCCAATGTCCTTAAATATTTTTCATGTGAATATCAGCATTTTAACATAAACTATTTTTAAATTTGGTTCAAACTTTGCAATGTCCAAGACAAATATTCAAAAAGTTTTCTGATTACCGTATGTAAGAAAATAAAATAAGCGTGTAAGCCTGTGTGAACCTTAGAAATTTTGAATCTAAATCTGAATCATTGTAAGATTCGGATTCAATTCGGAATTTTGAATATCAATAAATCTTAGATTAGGGTTCGATGAGTTTATACTAAAAATTATAATCTTTAATTCACACTTATCAAACAAATTAATATAATCAGACCGGAAACCAGCTTCGTGGTAGAGTGAATAAAGAAATTAGCTTGAGCCCCTGCGCGTAAAAGACTGATGTGGAAGACTAGAATTGCTTGTGACTCTGATTATATTGAGCTATGATTAAAATAGTGGTGTGATATTTATTTAATTTTTCCCTATTTGAGATAAGTGCAATTTATTACATTATTTTTTAATAAACCTAAAATGTGTCTAAGATATTAACCAACATTATTCAATGGATTGTATTCGGAAACTAAGCATAGTAAAATATTCAACAAAGATTTTATTTGAGATATCATCACATTAAGGCTTAAATAAGTTAATTGGTTCAGATATAAACCTATTTTTAAAATAAAATATTTTATCCAATTTATTTTTTCAGTCATGGTATTCAACAAGGATTAAATTCGATATAATAAAATTAGCTTGATATTCGATTTATTCTCGTGTCGATTTTTTTTGTAGGCATGAGATTTCATTCGGATTACATTCGAATAATTTAGCAAGGATTCGGATTTGATTAAATAATTAAAAGTAATGGATTCGCACAGCCTTACAAACGTGTCTACCGAAGTTGTATATATATGGTTGTATATATATATATATATATATATAGTATATATATATAAATATATATGTATATATTGTATATATACATTGTATATATGTTAGCCAAAAAAGGTTTTTCCATTAAAACAAACAAAATCACAGTTACTATAACAAGTAGTATATAAGTTATTATCATCAACGCAAGCTCATTAAGAACACAAAAATGCAACCAGTAGTTTGTGTCCGTAGCTAAGATAGCTGTTTGTCTTTTTTTGTTTCCTTGATCGCATCTCTACTCCCCTAACCCCCCGATCCCACGAGGCAGCTTGTAAATAACAATTATTATATTATGTTTGTGAACTTCTTTATATTTATGCATGCACGTGACTTGTCTGGCAGGAGAAAGTTCCGAAAACCTTCTAGAGAATCCCACAGAAACCTAAACGCCAAATTTCAGTTTGATCGAGATAATGGTTTCTGCTCTAAGCCGAGTAACAAACAGAACGCCAGACAAACCAATGGAGTAGCGAAAGTTATTATTCTTTAAATTGAAACATCCATCAAAACATTGAACTCAATTTTTTTGAGGTCACAAAAGATTATTAAATAGAAGGGGTGTGAGGGTAAATTTTGTTTTGGCTGGTATTTGAAATATATTGGTGAGAGATTTATCATGTTAATTTTAAAATGTTGCCAGCTGTTCATAAATGAACCATGCATACGTGTTTAGTTATTATATATGTGTGCATTGCAAATTATATTCGTAATTAAAATAAGAGTACCATTTGAAGAAAAAGATTGAGCATGATGGTTAAATTAGCGGTATCTGGATTTATAGGTCCTTTGGCTCCAACAACCAAAACATAAAATATCATTAATAAAATTAGATAAGTTATAACGTATTTGACTATCTTTTACTATCAAATAGGGAGCTCTGCTTCAAATATCGTTTGCCTGCCTCTACAGACATATTATGCTTAGTTTTATGTTATTTAATCTTTATTATCCATTCATTATTATTCTTTTGTGTTATTTTCCTTAGTACATTTAACGCCATGGTTAACAATAATCATTTTAAGGTGTGTGGACGTAAAGAGTTAATTAGAATATATTTTATCCTGTGCAGGGGAAAATAAAAGCACACTTATAAATCACAGAGAACTCAGCCTAGATTCGAACTGTCACCGATAAACTTGTATTGGGCGAGTCAAACGCCTTAAATCTATTTATCGTTTGTGTAGATCCTAATTATTTATATTAGCTCGCTAGACCCTTATTTTAAAATTATAAATAAAAAAAACAATAAACGAATACATTTAATTTTTAAATGTCAATTGTGCTTACTTGACGAATAAATTAAAATCTAAAACCCAAACATAATATAATGGGTAGTGGATTTAATTAGGATTTTGACACCAACATATTATTTTAAAAAGCTATACAAATGTGAGCGCGTTTAAAATATAAACAATATCGTATTCTTATCAACTTGAAACAATTATATGTTTGTAACTTTGTCATGAAATATAAACACTACAATATTTTATTTTATTTGTTTTAGTTAGAAACTGGAATACTTGGTTTTATCACATCCCAAACTAGGTCTAATGCAAATAACGTGACCATTTTTTTAATAATTCTAAAAAATCATTGGTCAGCAAAATAGACTTTGGGGATGTATTCACAAAAACTAGCTAATCCCCCACTTTCACATTACCTTTTGTTTCTTTCAAATATGTGTATGTAAATTGGGTAGACAATCTCATGATTCGCCTTAAAAATATTGACTTTCTTTTAAAAATTACTTTTTTTTATTTCCTATTCTAGATATTCTACCACGTAGTTTTTTAATCTACATTCTGGTAGGAAGATTCCTACAGACCTTTTTTGTGAAAGAAAAATAGCACAAATTGTAAATGATATAAAAAAAATACGTTTACAAAAAAGATATGATATTGTAGGATTTTTTAAGAATCATTTAAGCATTTATGTTTTTTTCAATGTTATATATTTAAAGCTCGCTGAGCAAAAAGTAAATTCATGAACATGGGAAATCTTATCCTGCCGCAATTCTACAGGTAGGCAACGTCCTTAAGACGCTTTGCAGTGAAAAAACCAACATACATCTTGTTTAGATTACTTTCCAAATATAATTTATTATTTCACCCTTTTCCTTTGATTTGTAATTGAGTATATAATTTAGTGTTTCAGTCCATATTTACAATGGTATTTCAATTTTAAATCTAACACACTGGAATCTTTTGACAATATATTTCTGTACTATTCAATGGCGTCATTTTATTACAGAATATATTGTTGTTGTTTTTTCATGTTTTATCATCGAGTAAGCCATATATATCCGCTTCCTCACAGGAATGAGAAATCAAAACAGAAAGCCTGATATTTGTAAATGTAATTTGGTGTGTGATAGGGATGAGAGCTGGAAGCTTAAAAGTGGTACCACGAGTCTTGTTGGGGGGCGAGGGGGGACAATACGAATTTCCCTGGCGTCATAAAAAAATAAACTAACGCCTGGTCATAAAACTTGATTGCCTTCTCTTGCTCGAATGAATGTTGGGTTGGTTATAGTATGATATATTATACAGCCCGTGGAGGATTATTGTAGAGTACTATGTTACGATCGCACTGAGGAGCTGAAAATAATAATTGAAAGCTGAAAATATATCAAAACTGATGTTAACATTTATTTTAATTCAAGAGCTTGCATGACTTAAAAGGACGTGGGATTTATCGCTAACCATCACAGTTTTATTAAAGGAATAGTATTATTCAAAACGACATCTTCACTAGATAATCGAATGTTAGTGACCAGGTGTTCACATGATTTAAGGCAGTGATGGGCAAAGAACGGCCCTCTGACATGTTTAATGCGGCCCGCGAAAGAATTCCAAATTCTGATTTTAAAAAAATGGTTGGATACGAGGGAAAACCAGAAACAAATGCATCTTACAGTCGTTAGTTTTTATATTTATTTTATACCTTAGTGAGCAGTATCCAAAATTTAAATAACACACAAACCATCCACGGCACCCAGCTCAAATTAATTGAATTGTTGTGTAATACACAATTGAAGCAGTTGTTTCTAAACGTCCCAAAATTTGAGATCTACAAGTCTTTATCAAAATTGTGCCCAATCTATGAACCACAAGGTCCCAAGTGCAATATCTGGCTCAACGAATCGCCTCTGCCCGAGGCTATGTATCTACGCTAGCCAGATGCCGGGATTATACAAGAAAGACATAACTACTGCTTCAGTCCTTTCATGATTATTTACTATCGACGCGTTGTGCAAAACATTCAATTTCTATCCCTCCCGGTAGTTCACCAACAGGTCGTCTCCGTGAACTAGCCACCGAGGCAGGCGCTCTGCTATCCGGTCTAGTCCACTAAACTCTCTTTTTACAAGTGTCTGAGCTCAAACCGCAGACCCTCCCATCTAGGTTGGGCAACACTACCAACTCTAGCACTGTCTGGAGGTGACGTCATGACAGCTACAACAAAAATAAACTTGGTGCCGTACACAAACAGCACAAAATCATGTTTCCCTGCATTTACTGTAGACTCTACCATCCCCATCCTTACGTCGTGAGTATAGTGAGCTGTATATAGCTGGGATGGGGAGACAGATGGAGTGCAAAAAAAAATTACCAATGTATTTTCTAAACATTTATTTCCTTTCATTGGCTTTAAATATTTTTTTTAGAACTACGTCTTCCTATCCGTTAGGGTTATACGACTATGTATTAATTACACTAATATGTTAGTGATCAGGAAAGTTGATTTTAGATTAAGTGCACCCGCATTCGTGTGGAGGGAGAGTGGAAAACTATTTAGGGAAAACTACCTTAAATACATCCGAACGAGATCGAACCCCGTCCACCCCGTCTTTGGCAGTCTAGTCCAACACGAGAGTAGCGCGTCAGACCATG
>CABFOW010001144.1:77064-126460 GCA_902141385.1 Timema californicum | reverse complement strand
AATATTTCGCCTTTCTGTCTGATGGACATGTAAAATTTTAATGACTCATAAAGTCAAATGCTGAGTGCATTATTGTATTTTTGGACACGGTCCTAACGTCTATGCCTCTCACTTGGAAAATGTGAATTTTAGTGTGGTAAATGTACACTAACTCACAAGTTCCTATAAATCTTGAAAAGGTAAAATAGTTCATGACACCCTAAACGTCATGTGCATCAGTACTTTGTTATTGATGGTTATCGCCAGGAAGTCTGTTTCTTTTTCTGCCTTACGCAGTGTAGTTGTAAATCATAGAGGTTTGACTATGCAGTCAATGTTCATTAAAGGTATTAGTTTGGGTGCGAAACCCGTGGAAAGTGACTGTTTGTCATAGTGGGGTCCGCGCAAATAATATTTTGTTTTACCCTGTAAATAAGTTCTCAAATTTTGTGGTAGTTCAAAATTAGGTTAATGTACTATTGAATGCATGGGTAGTACCGTAATGGGAACATGTCCTGCCTTAGTACTTTAATGACTTCTGGCCCTTAGCCATCATCCAGCAGGATTTATCAGTCAACTATCCAACTTATTTTAATTAATACTCAACCCTGCCAAGTGTAATGGTACAGTTTCTTTATTTGTCAGTAAAGGGCAATCTCCACTCTAAAGAGGGAGTCGCGGTACTCTAATATAATGCTCGCTAACCTGCGGTATTTCGGGCTCTTGTGGCCAACTAATTGGTTGGTTTTGGTTACTGTGCCAGGATATAATCGAGAGAGAATATTTCCCCACATTTAGAAGCCTTAATCAATTTGATCAACAGTTTAAAGAAGCAATCACGAAATAATTTTAGAGTAAACAAACATTCATGCATGTGTTGGTATTTTACTCAAAACGTCTACTGCCTTGCCGGGCTAAATGCATTATAATTGCGTTATTGGTCAAAATTGTGGAAGATAAAATTTAAAGGAAATGTACCCAAATTTGTGTGTAGGGAGAGTAGTAAACCATTAAGTATTTTGCCTAACTTTGACGCCATGGCAGATAAGGAAAGAATTCCCCATGTTAACGTACTTATATTTTATTGAATAATTTTTAAAGATAACATTAAAACTAAAAACATAAACCATTAAATAATTATTTTCGCAGATACCCCTGGGAATGGCAGGTACCTCTGTTATAATAGAATAAGAAACAAAGAAATAAAAAAAGAGGTAATTTTGAAATGCTTTTCAATGTTGTCAAGGCTCAAATAGTCTAACGGGAGTTTATATTCGTCAGTGGAAGGGGGAAGTTATTATCATAAATAGGTTGGAAGTCTAATAGGGTAAATTGCTCATTTTATTCCCTATATTTTTATTTCGAGCATTGCTGTAGTAATGTGAATTTACTTAGAGTGCTTAGAGGCGTCAAGTTAAGATGAAACTCACTTTGGAAAAAAAGTTTTGAAATTCTCAAGAAGGCAATGCCAATAAGATCATTTGACCATCAAAATTTTACTGCTCAATTTTAACAAGGGTATAGTAATTCAATTATATCATTATTATTATTAGCACCGCGTCTTACTACCCGTTCGGGTTATACGCACTTACGCTAATGTGTAATGGTAGGGTGATTGTGAGATGAAATGGAGGACCTACAGTTTAACGTGGAATCCGAACCACGGTGGAGGCCTGGCATTCCCCACATTCACAAGATGTCTTGTCAGAGGTGAAGGAAGGGTTTGGTAATCAGATAAATCTGTGCCGGGACCGAGGATTGAACCCCGGCCGCCAGCACAGAAGTCTGACACCTTACCCCTAGACCACCAGGTCACCTTCAATTATATCAAATCTATACATTTCACTAGTTATAAGGACTCAATCATACTATTTTATGCTTATTGCATATCATTGTTAAGCTAAAACAATGAATGTATGAAGCTGAAATTTAGTATAAATAGATATTTATATGAGGCGTACAGGATAAAATAAATGTATTATTACTATTATTATTAAGGCTATTAAAATAATAAACATTTCATTAATATATGTATATATTAATAAAATAATAATAATAATAATAATTATTATTATTATTATTATTAGCACCGCGTCTTACTACCCGTTCGTGTTATACGCACTTACGATAATGTGTAATGGTAGGATGATTGTGAGATGAAATGGAGGACCTACAGTTTAAAGTGGAATCCAAACCACGGTGGAGGTCTAGCATTCTACACATTCACAAGATGTGATTAATACACGTCTTGTCAGAGGTGAGGGAAAGTTTTGGCAATCAGATAAATCTGTGCCGGGACCTAGGATTGAACCCCGAACCCGCGGCACAGAAGTCCGACACCTTACCCCTAGACCACCAGGTCACAAATTATTAAGATTAATATATATAAACTACTAAAAATATTAATATTTAATAGAAATATTAATACTATATATATTTAATTGTGTACACCTCATATGAATGTCTCGTTACACGAAATTTTAGCTTCATAAATTCATTACTTTAGCTTAAAATGGTAAGTAAAAGTCTTGTATAGCAAGTTTAAGTCCTTAACTTAACTAATGAAATGTAACGATTTAAAATGATTTAATCACTATTAAATCTTATAGTTATACAATAGTTAAAACTGGACAATACAATTTTGATGGTAAAATGATCATAATTAAAAACTATCCTTTGTTTACCAAGACGACAGTAAGGCCTTCCTTTCATCAGTAAACCAAACAAAATGTAGCTGACATTTCGTCCACCTGTGGGGACTATGTTTACTTAGCTAGCCCTTTAGCATACACTTGATTAACGATGGTAGACATGTCAAAGTTCAAACCCCGACCATGTGAACTGGGTGTTACTTTCTACACATTATTAATCATAGAGGGTTTTCCATTCTCCCTCCCCGTGAATGTGAACGTATATCCCATAAAACTACCTTCCTTATTCCTACAATTTTAAATTAAAGCAATGATAACCTTGATGTTCAAAGGTATAAATGTAAACAATTAGAGGTATGATGTATATAGGTTATATTTAAATATTAAATGGAAAAAGGTGTGCCAATTTTTAAATAAAGCTTGCCCATCCTTAACTTTGGTCGATGAAATCGAGCCATCCTGACGAGGTAGTGAATAGCATATTACCGGGGAATCTTAACAGGAAGGAACGAGGAATCGGATAAACCTGTGAATATCTAGATGGTTGTCCTTGTAGGAACCATCCCCCCCCCCTCCTTCATCTAACACTATTCACCATTGTGTGAGAGCTTGGGATATTCTTTACCACGCGTGGAAAATAATTTCAAAGTGTATATCCATGGTCCGTCCGACCCTCACTTACTTGTTCAAGTATCAACGTTTTACAACCGCATGGCGTGAATCTTTTCCTCTAAACCACGAGCCTCTCCTCTAAATACATACAGGGTCAAAAAAGGTTTGCTTCTTGCCACTCTAGATCGGTGATTCAGACCTCAACTAGAATCACATGCTCATTCCTCTTCTTAAGTAGACATCCTTAAAGTTGGTTTGTTGAGATTTCTATCCATCCGGTGCGCTCAGCCCTTGGGAAGGCTAGATCTGCCTGCACAATCTGGTAGAAATATCACGTACTGGGGGAGTTCATGAAATTAATTTATAAGAGCAAGTGTGAAAGAGCCTATCAATTGAGCCAAGAAAGGTATTTTCCCATATATTCCAGGGTTCTTTTACCTGCCATAATCGACATTGCACTGAGGGCTTTACTTCCCCTCCAAAGGATGCTATGCTACGGATTTTTATCGCTCAAGTTAATTCTATTGACCTCAGCTGGTTTTGAACCAACAAACATAGGGTCCTGAAGTGAGCACTTAACCCCTAGATCACCAAGGTTGATACATGTTCATTATGTGTGTATATATATATACCTACACTATCAGCGTACACATATGCTATATGCTAAAATGATCAGCATATATTTATATGGTCAAATTTATATATGCGCACACCCTAAGGATATATGCTTATATGCCCAGCATGCATTTTTTTACATGATCAGCATATATATGCTTTTACTATAAGCGTAAATTTTTTGTTTGTTTTAGCACCCGTCTTACCACCCATTCGGGCTATACACTTATCTACTAACTACTCAAATCTTTTAGGGAATTAGGATGGTTATAATTAAAATAAATGTACACGTATTTGCGTGTAGTGGGGAGAGTGGAAAAATTCTTTGGAAAAACCACCCACCCAAAATTTGAACCTTGATCTTCCTGTCATCGACAGTATAATCTACTGCAAGAGTAACGCCTTAAACCATGCGGCTATCAAAGAGGATCTTGATATCCTTACATGATATCAATATATTTGCTTAAATTCGTAACATAAAGGCTTTTTATGCTTTCATGTTGAATACATATATGGCCCGCTTCGGTGGCTGCATAGCTTAAATGATCACTCTATCAGTAGACTAGACCACCGATGACGGAGAGATCAAAGTTCGAATCCTTATCGGGTGTACTGAGAGGTGTTCTGCCATAATGTGTTTTAACTATTCCCACACGCAAATTTGGTTACACTTTATTTAAATATGACCTTCCTAATCACTAAAACAATTAGCGTAATTAGTGTATAGGCATATGATCCGAAAAGGCAGTAATACGTGGTGCTAAAAAAACAAAAATAAATTATATATGCTTACGTGTTCAACATGCTTATAAATATAAATATGCTTACATGTCCAGCATTTATGCTATATGCATAAACGTGCTCATCATATATGATATATACAAAGAAGATTACATGCTCATAAAAAGGTCATATAGTGAACATGTTTATATTAACTTTTTCATTGTTTTTTGGGTACCCCCCTTCCGAAGATTGGTCCCAAAGCTCCAGCAGGTCGAAGATAAGTTTGTAAGGGGGGTGGATGGAAATAAAATAGGTCGTTGTTTGGTCTGACAAGAATATACGCTTTAGTTTAAAGATATATTTATATAGTCCTTTTCCCTTAGTTTTAAGGTAACTAATCACAAATAATAAAACAACTATCTAGGCCTACATTGAAGGAGTCGTTTCTTACACTTTACAAATGGGTTCATTGAGCAGGTCAATATTTAAGGAAGAAGACAAAGGTTAACACTACAGGGCCTCCACAAATTTATTTATAAATTTATGATTAAAATATAATAAATAAAAATAATAATTAAAGTTTGGTATTATTTTCTGTCCTTATGATTAAAAAAAACTAAAGTTTTAGATATGCCCATATTTTGTTTTAAACCAATACATTGTATTGTGATGACAATTGTTCCTTATTTGAATAATATCTTTGGCTGATCTTTTAACTGTAAATTTGTTAAGTAAACATTTTTAATGATTAAATGTTTTAGTAAAACTATACTTGTTTACCAGTTAACATTTTGGGTACTATATGGGAATGAGAATGTATAATTCCGAGTGACTGGGTGTTCGTTACCCGAGAGACTGGGTGTTCGTTACCCGAGAGGGGACGTATTACATGACCATAGCAGCATAGAGAGTAGTTAGTTGTAACAGTGTTTATTATAAATATTAGGAGCACCATGGGAGAGAATATCTTTGTCACTAATTAAGATCTAGCACTAGATACCTTTGATATTTTTTTTTAATAATGTGCCCGGAAAATTGTTGAGATAAAGCTAAGTGTTTCTTAGATGGTTGAACCCAATGAAACTCAAATTTGAGCCCGACAAGAGGTTGAGATAATGCTAAGTGTTTCTTGGATGTTTGTAGCCAAAGGCGTGGAAGGCCCTGCCCTGTTAAAATAGTTTTCCCCTTTGGAATAAATTACCCCTTCCCACTCTTCTAGATTTAGTTAACTCTCTTCTTATATTTTAGGATATGATAGGTTCAAAAAAAACTTCAAATAATTTATAAATACACCGAACTAAAAACATATATCAGACGAATACCGTTCTAAATATATTCTAGGTGAATATTCATTTAATATTATTTGAGGTTATACCACTCCAAATAGATTCTAGAGAAATATATTATCCAAAATTATTCCAGACGGAGCTCTCTCCTACTATAGCGGCATCCGATTGACAAACATTTTCCGGGACAAGGGCCTCTGGAATTCCTTAGGCTTGGAGAAGGAGCACAAGTACATCAAACCCCTTTTTTGGCTGAACAAGGTAAAACTCCATTCTCCACCTTATTTACATAAATAAGGTTTTGCAACCATTGACCCAACCTGCAAAATTTAAAAATGATTTATTCTTTCTCTAATCAAGTTTGAGATTTAATAATTTGTGCATGGATAAAAGGTCGAATCACCTCTGCCCACATAGTCAAAAACTGTATACTATTTAAATAATAAAATTTCCAACATAAACAAATCTATTGAAAACTTTGACTTCTATATCTATAAACATAGAGTTATTGAAAAGGGTGACCGATGGCAGGAAGGAAGGGGGGTAGGAGGGGGGCACAGTTTGTGCGCTGATTAGTAGTCCAGATTTTCCGACAACCCTGCCTACAGTCAGTTTCACGTAGAAATACACTTTTTTACTCTTACAAAAGAGACTTAAAACAATTCTCACATAGGTATCCAGACTTCAAATCATGTGATCTGTAGCATTTGCATTTGATATATATTACCAATAGCTAAAAATCAATACTAATAATGCAGTAGCATATGATCAAATCTTACCACAAACAATTACGTGCGTATTTTATAGCGGGCTTTTTTAGTAAAATCTAAATTAGAATTTTTTACCGGAATTTATAGTGTTGACTTAAAACAAAGCTAGTATCTAGGATCAGGATCAGTAAACAAGTTTAACCTTCACGTTAACTAACTTAACTAACACAAATCTACACTACACACAAAACTCTAAAAACTAAGATCATTCACACGTCCCAGTATTTATAACCCACACTTTTTTCCAGACAAGCTGTTAAAAATGCCACTATTAATATTTTCGCAAAATATAACCAGTTGGGGGTAAATACCTCAACCTCACCCCTCCCCCACACACACACAACCCTTTCTACTTATCCTATCTGCATTCTCTGATTCTTCTTTCTTTGCTGACTCAACTATGATCCACTAATACTTCATATTTCCTTAGCTTTTATCGTTTTCTTAGTCTATCCAGATTTGTTGTCTGGCGAATGGACACAATCACAAACAATTGTTAAAAATGTACTTTAATATTACAATGTTGGTGACAAGATATATATTTGTATTTCATTGTTTTGTCTAAACTGTAAATAAGGTGGGTTATTTTTGGTCATATTTCGACTGTAGGGGGCTCTATTCGAGAACGGTGTCGTCCTAAGTAACTAAAGGATTTTGTCACCGGAGCGATGTGATTAGTATGGCATTGTTTGCCATTGTCTGTATATTGTGTATATCGTTATCTAGTAATAAGATAGGTTAAGGGTTATTTGAGAGTATATTTATATCAGACATGTGTGAGGGAACAAACTTCATAGAGGACGATGAGTGCTACAGGATGGCCGAGTGTTAGAAACTAACCGATACTTATTGCGTGAGGTTGGTGAGACTGGTTGTTTCGAAGGAGATATAAGACAGTTAGTGCGTGGAATGGTGACGTGCGGACGTGGATGAAAGGTGTACGAGCGAGGTTCGTGTAAAGGGGCGGTGTTTGTGCAATATGTGCGTAGCACATGTTATGTTAGTTAACAAGTGTGAGATAATTAGACCATGTGAGATACAATAGTGTGTCATTCAAACAAATGTAATACAGTTTTTAGCTAACTTGTTTCATTATAGTTATCGAACTTTCAACACAATATAATTTCTGAAAGCAATATTCAAGATATAATCCAACTTTAAAAAAATGTATTATAATAATACTTTCTACAACCATATAATCTAAGTGATAGTTTGAATGTATGGAAACTACACACATTTTGTAATTCAAACAAATGTAACTTAATAAAGTTTTAAGATAACTTATTCATTATATTTATCGAACTTTCAATATAATAACCTATGGTTTCTGAAACCAATATACAAGCTAGTAACCAGCTTTAAATATAAGTGTAGACTTGGCAAACTGTAAACAACATTGATGATAGCTACATAATTATTTAAATATGTTAAAATTGTATTCGTATTTGTACAGTATTACCTCTAAAACTGAATCGTATATCCTTAAATGTAAATCTTTTTCAGGAAAGTGTGGTATAATACTCCTCTATTTTCAAACAATAACACTTTTATTCATCAGAGACATATTTTCGCATAATTACATTGAAATAAACCGTTAGATCTGTCCCCCCATAGTGTAGCTGACGATAAACTTGAGCGTCATGCTTTGTTCCTTAGCAATGTGTATGTGTATGTCCATCCAGCTATATTATAGATATCAATTATTCTATCTGACACAAAGGGCGCAGCAAATATTCCGTAAAAAATTTTTATCTGTTATTTCCTTGTCTTTGACCTAGTATTATCTATGTAAATATAAGATCAAACGACATCTGAAATTTTCCTTATTTATATTTTTTATTTGTCAAAGAAAAGCTACCCTCTAATGTGAATGCTTAAAATGACTGAAAACATACCTCTCAAAACACTCGTTTCCAAGGAGATTTGTAATAGGTTTGTTGATAATTCCAAACCCCGTGTTGTCAAGGAGATTTACGAAGAAGATTTATACTCGTACATCAACATGTAATATTTGAATACACTATTGTTAAAAAAATTCTGTAACCACACGAACAGTCGATTTTTTTGACACTGCTTTTCTCACTGAGCTGAAAAATAAGGAGTACAACAGAATAACAATTATTAATATTGTCTCGATCCAACGAGTACTTTTTGAGTATACCGGAAGCAAAAAAACAAACAATCGAATGTACAGACATATTTAGAGTTTTATTTTATGTATAGATTATATTTATAAATCAAGAAATTGTATCAACGCTAAATGTACTACCTATAAACTGAGTAACTATTTTAACCTAGAAACACACAACTATTGTAAATACTAATACCTCGTTCAAAGTAGTAGACTTTAAGTTTACATAAATAAACCAAAGGAGCATGCACTTGTATTTACTGTTGTATAACGATTTGGTTCTTCATTTATTATTTTGGGTTGCTAGGAGAGTATTTAGGTAATATTGTGTAGCTATTTAATTTTAGTAGTATTAAAATAATATGGGCACGGATTGGCGTTTCAAACAATAGGGTGTGATGGGATGGACTAGGTAAAACTAACGCAACACAGGAATAGGGTGCAATGAGGGGGACTGGATATAATTAGCTCACTACAGAGATATGGTGTAATGAGGGGGACTGGTATATAATTAGCTCAATACAGAGATATGGTGTAATGAGGGGGACTGGATATAATTAGCTCAATACAGGTATATGGTGTAATGAATGGGAACTGGATATAATTAGCTCAATACAGAGATATGGTGTAATGAGGGGGACTGGATATAATTAGCTCAATACAGGGATATGGTGTAATGAATGGGAACTGGATATAATTAGCTCAATACAGAGATATGATGTAATGAGGGGGACTGGATATAATTAGCTCAATACAGAGATATGGTGTAATGAGGGGGACTGGATATAATTATCTCAATACAGAGATATGGTGTAATGAGGGGGACTGAATATAATTTGCTCAATACAGAGATATGGTGTAATGAGGGGGACTGGATATAATTTGCTCAATACAGAGATATGGTGTAATGAAGTGGACTAAATAGAACTAGCTCAATACAGGGATAGGCTGGGAGGGGAACTGGATATAACAAGCTCAAGATTGGGATAGGCTGTATGTAATGAGGGGGGAATGTATATAACTAGCTCAAGATAAAAATAGTGTGTAATGAGATGGACTAGATATATTAACCCAATATAAGGATACGCATATGTACTAATTACGATAATGAGTTAGTGATGAGGAAAGTTAAATTTAAAGGAATTGTACTCGTATTTTAGGTCTAGGTGTCGTGTAAAGCCATTTAGGAAAAAAAAACACTCTCAGTACACCCAACCGGAATTAGAACACCGATATGCCTGTCATGGGAAGAAATGTTTATTATTGGATTGATGCATTAGACCACGAGGATATCAAAGCGGGTTCTGAATTTATTAAATACATCTATGTTACTACTAAATAGAATAATTGTGTAACCACTACAGGGTTTTTCTGTTACTATTCAAAAATATGTTTTTGCATTTCTCTTGTTACTAATCTGATATATTTTTTAATAACCACTATAAATGTTTGCTTTTTCTTGAGAAACTTTGGTTAATTGGTACTACTAAATCCACATCCTTTTTTCCTATTATAAAAAATGTTTTACAAAATTATTCACAAATATGCATACACAATACATAATTGTAAAGTTAGGCCTACATGTCGGTATGGATTTTTTTAATGTTTTTCCTTAATACAACTATACTGTCCCCTAGTCCTCCTTCTTATAGACACTGTTTACAAAGACAATAATAAAGGTTTTTAGATGTCAGATTACAAAAATAGCTCAAGTTCAAAAGTAAAGTTGATAATAGTGTAGGTCTACCTTATTTTTATTTTGGGAAAAGATATTTAAAATTTAAGTCTAGAGACATGTATTATTTAAAAGAAGGAACACCACGAATAAAAATATTTATAATAATTTGTTTAGTACAGATACGTGATTATTCTAGTCATTAATAATAGTATTTTAACCCTTAGACAACTTTTGGACATTTTCCTCTCTGTATTTTCTCTGAAGATAGAATCTCCCTGTCCTTTATTATTCAGTTTTACTCTCTCCCTGTTCGGTTGTTTTTCTTGTTAAAACTTTCATCTAAATTAAGAAAGTGAAACTTCCCTATTCTACTCCTGACAAAACTGTGTAAGGTCATTGGTTTTATCTGGGTGCCCGGTAGCCAACCCTACTACAGCACTACCAGGGCACCGTAGGGACTTACATGGTTAGGATGGACCCCGAGCGGTAGAGGTTCGAATGGGTGGTTTGTGGGGGGTGAGACTGGTGAGTTAGTCCAATAAGATATATTTATTAATCTAGTCAGATGCTAAACTATTACACGAGTAACTGGATAGATCTCCCGTGACGAGGGAGCAGGCACTATAACGGTCTCGCAGCCTTTTGGTAAACCCGCGATCAACCCTCCGGTGGGGTGAACCACCAGATCACATTTTATATCGTCATTTCGTCAGACGTGCTAGATACCACCACACATGTACTCAGCATGGCTTCCAACATTCAACAACCGTGTGTTATTCTCACACACAAACTTGCTGATCTCGAGTTTCACCAGCCAGGAAGGTCCATCGGTCGCACCGTGCTCGCTCGTCAACAGGATGCAAGCAATATGAGCTATATTCCATTCACGTTAGGAATTACTCTCTGAAAGGTCTTTTTTTCTACCAATATCCTACTATATAGTAGAATTATGGTAGGGAAAAAGGCCTTTCAGAAGTCAATTCCTACGGTGAGTGGAATATATGTGCTATTCTCAGCAGGATGGCAACCCAATACTCTTGACTTACAAGGAAATGTACAAGCGTGGTTTAACATCGTGCCAGAATAAGCCTTAAAATAATTATGCTCTTACAAAAGCAAATAAAAACATTGCTAACTTTTGTCTTTTTACGACGTATATTCTCCTTTATAAACAAATACAAAATGAATATTAAGTCAGCCTAATCCGAGAGCCATAATGGTCATGTGTAAAAAATGTAGATTATTTAGGAACAATACACTGAAAAATAATACAAAGGATCTTTTGTTGTGATCAAGGAGATTTAATAAAAGAAGAGGATGAAAATGATTGTTTGAATAAAAGTTTCGTGGTGCATTATAAAAGGTGTATTTCTGTTCTTGGCCTTATGATAAAATGCAAAAAATAAAGTTATCTATAATAACTTTCCTAATCATTTATATAATCACTATTAGGCGTTTAAAAGTAGATCGTAATTTTTAATTAGTGAGTTAAATGACTTTAGTTCGATTCCTAACCAGGCTTAAAACATATTTGATGAAATTGGGACACTCAGTTGACCGGTGTTGAATTGACCATCTTAGAAATGAGTGTTGTATCTGTCAATTTGTGACTGGTGAGCGTGTATAATTATTGGGTTAAGTAATTTCATGTTAAATAACCACGAAATAAATAATATTTTCATTTTAGCTACTACGGTATATTCTTGTATTATCTACACCACTACCACCACACCCACCACACCCACCACACCCACCACACCCACAAAAAAATGTTACAGGGCACCGCACAGATTTCTTCCCTCTTTTATCTTACGACAGAGATTTACTACAAACTCGTAAGAACTCGTGAAATGAGTTAATAGGCCGATATATTCTTGTAGAAACACTGCACCAAAGATAATAGATCAAATAATACACACTGTTACTCAATGGCTCTAGGAAATAGGAACACTGTAACAGAAAAAGTGAGAAAAGAGAAACATCTGTTCACCAAAGAACATAAAAATCAAATTCATTTTCAAACACTTGAATTAAATATATTATTATGAAAAACAATAGATAGATATAACATTTAATCAAAATCGTTTGAATGAATTTCGAAAAAAGTTGATTTTTTTTATTGATTTTTTTGCCCTATTGTAAACTACCCTTAAATTTAGGGTTGGATATATAATCCTGAAAACCTCTCGGGGAGACCGTATGAAAGCCTCAAATACCAAATTTAGCCTAATCGGTTGAAGAGTTTTTGCTCTAGCCTGAGGTACAGCCAGAAAGATGAAAAGACAGACGGTATCGTGAAAACTTCTTTTTTTTTTAGTTTTAGGAGGTCAATAAATGTCAACATTTATCAAAATATCAAGTTCATTTTTTTAACGACCACAATACTTCACTCTCCGAGGTGTCGAGAGAAAGTAAAAACGACAAATTCAAGTTAACCCATCCACCAACTTGGATTTGTAGGAAGGGCTTGTTGAGAATATCTTGTGTCAAATAGTACTTTACTGATTTCTACTTCTTGCCCCTACAAAGATAGGCTACGTGTGAAACTTGCAATCAGAATAAGAGTGATACGGGGGTGAAGGGAAGGAGTGGTTTAGGCGCAGGATGCACAGATCGTGATCCGCTTACAAGAAATAAGCCAGGAGACTTTGGAAACTAATTCTACACGGAAACTGTTCGGAATCGAAAACTCTCTACCATTCAATGTGGAAAGGTTTGGTCGCCACTATTAACGATAATACAAACCCGGTCTGGTATTGTTGTTAAAGTTTAGCTTTAGTTTATCTATGGATGTTCTAAATGGGAGGTCATGAATTAAATAGTTAAATGAAACATTTGGAAACGAGGCGATCTCGAGTTTTAATCTCTAAATTAAATAGCAAAGTCAATTTTTTTAAATTATAAAATTATGTCAAGATATTATTATTTTTTAGTAAAACTGCAAACAGTTAAATTTTTATACATAAATTCTAATCTAAATTTTAGAAAAGCTACTAGAACTACTTTAACTTATCCATAAGTTTAGTCATGTAATCTGCAGTTGCCATTATAGATAGAAATTATCAAAAGTCAAAATAACATTAATAATACAATAAAATACTATCAATGTTAGCCACAAAAAAATATGTTTTTATATTCTAAAAGGTTCTTTCTACCAGAATAATATTTTATAATTTAAAATAGATGTTTATATAAGAGACTTGAACTTAGTGATAGATTTGACTATTACTTTTAATTATTTATAATTGTCACGTTGAACCAATATCTTGGTGACCTGGTGGTCTAGGGGTAAGGTGTCAGACTTCTATGCTGGCGATGTGGGGTTCAATCCTGGGTCCCAGCATGGATTTATCTGATTGCCAAACCCTCCATTACCTCTGACAAGACGTGTATTAATCACTACTTGTGAATGTGGGTTATACCAGGCCTCCACCGTGGTTCGGATTCCACGTTAATCTCTAGGTCCTTCATTTCATCTTACAATCACCCTACCATTACAAATTTGCGTAAGCGCGTATAACCCGAACTGGTAGTAAGATGCAGTGATAGTAGTAGTAATAATAATAATAACCAATATATCTACCTATTGTTATTATAATAAAACAATGGTCTCTGAGGGTTTCTCATATAAGTATGGGTGGATAGGGCTAACCAGAGGATTTACATCCGAATTTACGTGGAGTCAGGGAAGGGAAAGCAGCCCTAGTTCAACAGATCAAAGGTTTAGTTCCTAGTGGTCAAAGCTCAATTTACTGACTGATGATATCCTCAGATATATTAGAGTTGGAATAGAGATTAACCAGAACTGGTGAACACGCAGATATAGTCACCAGTCTCGTTTCAGGCTGATGTAATAAGGTGTATTTTTCGTCTAAATATATATATACCTCCCTCCACGCTAATTCTGGTACTTACTATAATTGTAACACTCCAAGTACCTACCGTATTAATAATATTTATTTAGTCCGGACGGGTAGTAATACATGGTGGATCGAATAGACGGAACTTTATTATTATTTGTTTTAAAATTGGTCCATTATTATCAGAATAATCTCCTGATATAACCTACTGTAAAGTGCATCACAGACCTTTAGTATTAATACTATTATTTGAGATGTATAACGTACACTTTCTTAACCAAGTGATTATTTCGGCACAAGACTTAAACACTAACTTCTCTCCGGAACATACACAATATGCATCACTGTAAAAGGGGAAACCCACATTTGACCAACGATAAACTTTTTTTGCCTTTCCGTAAATGGGAAGTCTCTTTATCAGCCGTGGTTTGTATGATTATGAGTTGTTCGAGTGTTTATAGATGTATGTGTGGAGGAACGCGTCCTCGAGACTTCACACAGTTCAGTTGGTAGAGCAGTTACACGTCACAGGTCACGGGCTCAAATTTTCAAATGTACCATTTCAGTTTATCAGAGGATCATGTTATATGTCACCAGTAAAACAGGATTAGGAATGAGGTTATCAGAGAAAGAGTGGGAGTACAGGAGGAATGTGATAGTAGAGGAAGCCAGGTTGAGATAGTATGGACATGTAATGAGGATGTTGGAAGATATAGTAGTGGAAGCAAAGCTGAAATGTTATGTACCTTTAATTCTGATGTTAGAACAAATTAAACAGTAGATGAAGCAAGGCTGAGGTGGTATGGACATATAATGAGGATGTTGTATCACATTAAACAGTAGAGGAAGCACATCTGAAATGGTATGAACCTTTAATGAGAATATTGGAGTATATGGAATAGTAGAGGAAGCAAGGTTTAAATGGTATGAAGATGTAATGAGTATATTGGAGTACACGAAAAAGAAGCAAGGCTGAGTTGGAATGAACATGTAATGAGGATGTTGTAGTACATGAAAGTAGAAGCTGAGGAGTGTGATGAAGATTAAATATATGGAAAAAAAGACCAATAAGTTTACGATGGCACCAGTTTCCTAATCATATTGAGTGTGCCTCAAGCTCGGTGCTATACTAAATACAGGACGATATATACCTAGACCAGCATGCAATGGGACAGTTTCATATGTGAAACTGGCCCTTACCATTTCCGGTTGGATAGGTTTCATCATGGAGGAAGGTTGAATTTAGAGTAAGTGCACAGATATTGGCGTGAAGGGAGTGTGGAAAGCTATTTATGAAAAAAAATCTCAGTCTACCAGACCAAGATCTCATCATCATTGGCAGTCCAGTCGATTGGGAGAGTGTTGACTTAGACAACGTGGCCCCCTAAGCAGGGAAGAATTAGTTACTCAAAGGGTTTGACTAATGATATTTTGAGAATAGGCCTGCTGCACACCCTGTTAGAATGTAACTTCGACCCACACCATTTCATGGTCAACCCTAACGGTAAGTGAACGATAAACATGTGAGGGCGATGAAAGGGGATTTTGATTAGTTGACTTCCGGTACAGATATTTTCAGAACATCAGCAGAGCTAAGACAAAAGTCAAACGCAGCCTAAGAATCTCAGTAACTATTTTTTAAGTCAGGCCACAAATATATTGTTAGTAGTCCTGATCAATATCCTTCGAATATGATATTGGGATCACGTCTTCTTTCTAGTTCTTAGTGGGTTAAGGTAGGGGCTAAGAGAGGGCTACAGTAAAAACGTGACTCGGGTTTATTCTTTTTCATCTTAACGACATGAAAATAATGGCCAAAGAAGAATATCACTGGGCCATATCAATGCTCCAGCCCACAGGTTTGAAGGCAGTTAATCACAACCTGGATCTTATTTTGGCGTTTGTAAGTATCCATTTTGTTTGTTTTTAACATATTAAGTAAAAACCAATAAGCTAGCTCCTTTCTTTGTTCGGGCTCATGTAAACAGTTTTTGAAAGGTTTTACAATCTTCGTTCGATTTGTTCAACTTGTTCTTCCTCCTTTAAAAAGAATCTAATTTGCTTGGTTTTGGTGTGGTTTGTAATGGACCTATAAAGACAACTAATTGTCACTTGCGAAAATAGAAAACATGGCGACATTTTTAATAAAAAACTAGATACTAAATATATTATATTAATAAGTAATAGTTCAATGTCTAGCGATTCTAGATTATAATTTCTAATCAACAATAGTATTTTTATGTTAAGAACATCCTTTAGTAGTGGTTTACTTAACTCATAGCACCTGCACATTATTAAGCACTTTCATAACAGAGGTGCCGCCACATATATAGAATGTATAAAAATGTGCTGCCAGATATAAGAGGTGTATCAAAGGGTGCCATCCCATACAGAGGATATATAAAGGATTCCACCACATATAGAGGATGTGTATAAAATAGTTTCGTCATATAAGGAGGATATATCAAATGATTCCAAAACATATAGAGGATGTGTATCAAAGAGTGCCATCATATATGGAGGGGAGGATATATAAAATGATTCCAACACATATATAGGATGTCTCAAAAGGTGCCGCCACACATAAGAGGTGAATCAAGGGGTACCAGCACATGTAGGAGATATATCACAATTTCTCTAAATTTAGAGCCACTTTGATAAAAATTGTGCGATTTATTGGTATTAGGTGTCGGTTTTGAAAAAGATTGGAATTCCATCAATGTGGAGGTCAGTATTTTAGCCCCACCAGGAGTGGTACGATGGGTTTTTTCTAAACGATTTTCCAGTTTCCCTCCAGGAAATTACAAGTACATTACCTCTAAATTATACCTTTCTTATCCCTACCTCACATTAATGTAAATATGTGGATATCTTGGCAGGTTATAACAACGCGAGAAAGAACAATTTTTTATGGGTTGTCACACTTCGTGAGATGATGCTGAAAATGAACGGTTAATCACACCTACAATTTAGTACAAATAATAATACACTTTGTATGATAAATAATTGATTGGGAAATATTAAAACTCTCTTAATTTAAAACATATATGATTACATTGAATAGTGATTATTTTTGGCACCATGTCTTGCTGTATGTTCAGATCATATGCAGTGATTTTAATTTTATAATTTATTTTGGTAATATTCATTGTAATTGTAGTAAGGAGAATTATATGAAATTAATAATATAAGGAATGCACCTAATTTCTACATTGACTTAAATTGATATGTATAACTTCTTTTTGTCAATTAAATCAAGACAGAAATCAAGAATAAATTATGTGCAAGATGATAATATAAGAGAAAGAACTCATTCTAACACGAATTATTAAGTTAATTTAAAAAAAATATTTTAAATAAGTACAACAGCACTTCTAAAAGGTAATTGAAAAGATCTTTACAATAATACTATTCTAAAATTATTTTATTATCAGATAAACAAGAAAAAATTATTCTGTGGTGATTAAAATATGTAAAGCAATAACAGCTTATAGGAGTGGCTAGTAAGCAAATTGACTAGAAGATGAATTGGCAATTTGACTAGATTGTAGTTAATAATACCTTAACAATATTAACAGAGATAATTAATATTTATACCTTTTTATTAAATTGTAAATAGTATATTTTAAACTTCTATGAAGGATAAGACTTATCAAGTAGGACTAATTAAACAAAAATAACAGGTAAAAGATATGTCATTAATATATAATTTATAATTTGAATTATTTACATATTTTAGTAAATTATTAGAAACACCATTTAGCAAGGAAAGCATGATCTGTAATGATTAAAATGTTTTAAGCAAATTACAGATATAAAATGACTGATAGAAAGGTTTACAAAAGATTAATTAATTTGACTGGATTGTTTATTTTATGTACCTCACAAATTTGAACAAGGACAATCGACAGTGTAAGATATCAACATAACACATTTTATAAATATATTAAAATGAAAGGTATATCATACAAAGTGAAATCTTTAACAAAATATTAGTAATAACAATCTATTTGTATTGCATTTATTTGGTAAAATTAATTATTTATATAATTTTGCCTATGTTAAGTATCGAGCAAATTGATTGTTTAGGAGATTTAATTGAAAATAAACGTATGTGTTTCATTCATATTATACTTGTACTGAGCTACGATTTGTGAAAGAATGGATAAAATATATAAGTACAAATTGATTTATCTGAAAGAGGTGTAACACTAATTATAAATTTAACGTATTAAAGGTTTATAATAATTTAACGTCCCTTATCTCTTTGATTTTGATTCCTCTACTTATTTAGGGTTGAACAGGTATGTTAATCTTAGCTGGATGACATGTTTCGACGATTACGACATCTTCAGATCTTCAAATTTGGACTAGGATTTTGTTCCCGATGTTAACACTGTTCAATCTATAATTCATTGTTTTTGTCTTATTATATATTTTATCTTTTTTATTAATTATTTTATTTTTAATATTTTAGTGTATTGCTATTTTAAAACTAATTCTATTTATATTGTACTTAGTTTTTTTAATTAACTAAAAATCTGTTATGATTGCATCAAATAATATTATTATGAATTGCTTACAGCTCTTAATTGTCTTTAAAGATGTATTCAACAGATTATTATATTCATTAATGGGTGAGAGTTTCCCATGAACAATAAACATTACCAATAGTTACTATGCGTTTTCACGTTAAGTACGTTATAATGTATTTGTATATAGCTATATTTTCTCTATGTCTTTATGTGTGTGTGTTTTATGTGCTTTATTTACTTGGATTATATTATAATTGTAATTTTTGGTTAAGTGTAAAGTTTTTTTTTTAATTAGCACCCGTTCGAGTTGTATGCTAAATTTGGTTACTATTATTATTATTATTATTATTATTATTATTATTATTATTATTTAAGATTAATATCTGTCGAACGGATAAGGGGGCGAGGACATAAATGAGATAGCTCACAGACTTGAGGATGGAAGTATATGCTGAACCTGGTTGACTTAAAATGTATACATAAATAATACGACATAGATGCACTAACTTTATGATATTGTGTATTATATCATCAAACAAAATGTTCAAAAATATTTTTCAATAAATTACTTTTATGAAAGTCTTACTAGTAAAAACAAACACATCACAATGAACAACACAATACAAACTCTTGATTTATAAATTTGAAAATAAAATATTCAAATATTTTTAACAAATTTCACATTTTCAAAAATAGGTGGTTTGTAAACTACCCTAAAACTATTTGTTTTTTGTAAAAATAGGAAAGGATTCTTATTTATCATCAAAATCTATTCCTGTATACCCATTTTGAACTCAATATTTAAGATAAGCTTTGAAAAATGTCATATTTTTATAATTTTCATAAGTAAACTAAAATTAAATAAAATTTATTTGGTAAAAATAAAAATATATTATTCATAATCAAGCAGAATAGTCCCCTCTATACCAATTTTGAACAAAATCATCATAGATATTTTTAAAAAATAGTCAAAAATCACAAAAACTAATCTTCAGTGATCCACTATAAATTTTTCTTTAGAAAAACCAATATGCTATTTAATTATTTATTACGTAAGAACATGACTGACACGCATTTTAATACAAATCGTTTGAGCCATTTTTTAAGATTATTAAAATTTATTAAAAAAATGTCATTAGTAAATAACCCTTAAACGAATTTAACCCTAAAAACAATTATAAAGTTTGATTTATCTTGTAAAAACTCCCCAGATTTACAGTTTAAGTGAACTTGTTAAGGATATTTTCAAATTATTTCTTGCTTTTGAAAATCAATTATCAGTAAGCTACCCTATTACCAATTTTTATTTTATATATATATATATAGTTTAATTTGGGAGATAAACTGCTCTTTATATATTAATTTTACACAAAATAGTTAAAGAAATTTTAATTTTTTTAAATCTTTTTTAAAATGAGCCATCAGTATATCCCCTATATAACAATTTTTACCTCAAAAACCAGTATACAGTGCTATTTTGTCATATTAAACACTCTCAATCTGTCCATTTGTAACCAAATCATTATAATCATATGGAAAATATTCCAAATTTAAAAAAATGACATTTGTTAATTTATTTTAGATTAATTATCACGCAAAAACAACCAAACAGTGCAATTATCCATGAAGAATATTCCCAACGTACCCAATTGAAGCGCATTCATTTGATTTTTTTTAATAATTACATATTTTTTTAATCTTTCATCAGTTAACTACCCACAAACCAATGTTCACCACAAAAAGTGTATACAGAGTTATTAGTCATGCTCAACATGTCCAAGATAATCACTTAGAACCAAATATTTATAGCGATATTTTAAATATTTCAACTTTTTGAAAGATAAGTCAGCAGTAAACTACCCATAAATGAACTTTTATCTCAAAAATAAATATATAGTGGTACTTTTGATGTATAACACTCCTAAGATAAAATTTTGTAACCAAATCGATAAAATCATTTTCTAAATATTTCCAGTTTTTGAAAAATAATTCATAAGTTATCTACCCATTAATGAGTTTTTACCTAAAAATGAAGTATAATCTGATATTTACCATCTCAAACACTCCAAAGATATCCACTTGGAAACAAATCGTTAGAAATTTTTTTTAAATACTTATTCTTTTCGGATGAGCTATAATTAAACTATAAATAAATGAGTTTTTACCCTATATATATACGGTATTATTTGTCATACCACACAATCACCAGATATAAATTTAAAGAAAATCTTTAGAGACATTTACGAAGTATTA
The DNA here is from genome assembly GCA_902141385.1 of Timema californicum. NCBI lineage: Eukaryota > Metazoa > Arthropoda > Insecta > Phasmatodea > Timematidae > Timema > Timema californicum. The sequence goes on along the minus strand of CABFOW010001144.1, from coordinate 105,367 downwards.
TGTATTATTAAAATGTTACCATCAGTAAACTACGCTTTAACAGATTGTTGATAAAAAATGTGATATGGTGCTATTGGTAGTGTTAAACAATTCACGGATAAGAATTTTAATCCAAGTCGTTACAGCCATTTTCGAAATATTGGAATTCCAAAAATTCACCCATCAGTAAACTACCCTTATTTTGAGGGTTAGAGTCAAGATTAAAATAGCGCCCTAATGTATAGTACTACAAAATATAAATATAAAGTTCGACAATATCCATCCAACTATTTTGGATCCGTAACCAGGGAAAGGCAGACAAACATGGGGACAAAGGGTTTTGTAAAATTCCTTTTTTTTGGAGGGGGGGGGGGGTTCGGGCCCATATAAAATGTAAATATTTGTCATAATATTGAGATCACTTTTGTTCACGACTACAAAACTTTCTCTTGATATAAGAAAGTAAAAAGTAATAATAATAAATATTTGTTAAGGTTAGACCTAGACCATGCATCAACCAGTGCATGTATATGGTATAGGCACATATATGTATAGACCATATACATGCATCGGTTTATGCATGGTCTAACCTTAACAAATATTTATTACTATCACTCACCTCTGACAATACGTGTATTAATTAATCACAACTTAAGAATATATGAGTTACCAGGCCCCCACCATGGTTCGAATTCCACGTTAAATTGTAGGTCTTCCATTTCATCTCACAGTCACAATAAAATACCTTACACATTACTATTTTAAGTTGTATTTGTAATATTATTATTATTATTAATGCTCCAATCCATTATCTCAGTCGGTAGTGTTTCTGTCTATGGAGAGAAGGGTTCTGGATTCAATTCTCGGCATGGAATGTATCATTGATGAAATATTGTGTACACTTACACATTGATAAATAAACGGCCGGGGACAGAATGTTGTGCCTGTCCCAGTCTTAAGTTAGATTATAAGGCACATAAAGCTATGACAGGCCTAACCAGCCTGTAGCGGAAAACACGTGGCTTGTATAAAATAACCGAATCAAGCGAAAGGCTGGAAACAAGGGATGTAAAAAGTAAAACTATTATTATTTATGAGCCGAGTAAGTTGATTTTTTCTTGACAGGCCTAACCAGCCGGTAGCGGAAAACACGTGGCTTGTATAAAATAACCGAATCAAGCGAAAGGCTGGAAACAAGGGATGTAAAAAGTAAAATTATTATTATTTATGAGCCGAGTAAGTTGATTTTTTCAATATTTTTCAATATTCCAGGCAATAGAAACACTTGCGCAAAAGGCGCTGGTGCAGTTTCAGAACTGTCAGAAATATATTTGGTGTTGTGTTCCTTGCAAAACAATACTTAATTTGGACTGTTTGGCGTCAAAGGTGCATATCATGTATCTTTTCTAAAGAGTCTAATTTCAAGTATTCCTCTTGTTCTAAAAGGGTGAAGTCAGAGTTTGTGGAACAGTATCCGTACTAAATCTATTTATTCACCCTCTCTTCCTATTGGATGGTGACAGTATTGTTATTAAATCTACCTATTCACCCTTTCTTCCTAGAGAGGGCAAGTATTATTGTTAAATCTACCTATTAACCCTCTATTCCTAATAGAAGAGGAGTATTCCTAGTAAATCTACCTATTCACCTTCTTTTCCTAATAGACTCAGTATTCCTAGTAAATCTACCTATTTACCCTCTCTTCATAATAGGTGGTGGCAGTATTATTATAATATAGAACTATTCACACTCTCTTTCTTATAGTCGGGGACAAAAAGCGTATTAACTCTAACATCCAGTTTCTCTTCCTAACGGACTTGCTTTTGAAAATGATTTACAGTTATTTGAACAATCACTTGATACTTCTGCTGGTGGGTAACCTATTAATACATGTGTATTGAATTCCCTGTTTAGCATGGTAGTTGATCTTAGTATTCAAGACAATAATCTCTTTCAAACAGGACTAGTGTTTAAGGTACCGGTATGTCAACGTGTTCCTAAAGGCTCAAATTTCACAGCTTGTGGACATGAAATACCCTGCTTCACTAAATTCAGTGGTGACTCAATGATTCATACCTTCTTTATTCTTGATTTCCAAAAATATTTTCAGTTCTATTTACGTCCTCTCAATGTTCACCCAAAAGGTCTTATAGCCAATTGGTTACTTAATAAGGATATAAATTCGGTTACGCCACCACGATCATTACACAACCACCATCTGAGCCACAACCAGAGTCTACAATACCGGAAGATGGTGAATTTAAATTAGTCACGTTATAGAAGAAAAGCCACCTAGTCACAACACGCGTGAGGAAACGCTAACCAAGCGCCCTCGCTCCCATGATTAATTTACTGGGAGTAAAGAGGCTACTTACCTATAAACCATCAACAAGAACTTAAATAAAAAATATATCTTTGTCTCTTGACTCTCCCCGAGAGCTGCTGCCTTTTAAAATGAATATTACCTGTCAAAAGAGCTAAAACTTATATTCTTTCACTGTTGGAAATTAAAGACAAAATTTAATCCTCATTCCATATCTATGTAAAAGAGAACGATTTCCCATTAATTATTTGTGGTGACATTTTGAACTTCTGGTTGTCTTGGGTCTCCTTTCTACTGGAGACTGTGGAGACTATTTCCAAGGAACAACCCTGTGAGCCCATCCCCGAAAAACATCGTCAGCAAAGAAATTGAGTCTCAGGACATCAATTATTCTTGTGGCCCACTCCCGACCGTCCACGAAGTGCTGCAGGAAATCGTAAACCCTGGTACTCAAGTGGGTACAAGTGAGTTCTTATTGCATTACCAAAATGTTTGTGGTCTTAAACCAAAGTTGTTCACCAATGTATGTGTGAATACATTTTCTCTAATTTTTTGGTTTAAGCTTTTCTATCTAGCGATTATGTTGTTGATAGCTTCTTTTCTTCCAAATATAATGATTCTATATCTGATGACGGCACTACTGTTTAAAGGGGTGGAGGTGTTATCTCATTTGTTAAATATATCCCATGTGTGTTCAGAATATCTGATATAGATAATAATATGGAAGATTTCTGAGATAAAATACCCACCGTTAATAAGCAACAAAGTGTTCACTATTAGACCAAGGGAGAAAATCTAATTGATATTCTATCACCCTACTGACAGTTTTAGTCAGAAGTTCACCTCCAATTGGTTGGAATTGTGGATAGTCTTCAATCGTCTCATTCTTATTGAATTTATTTTAAAATCTATAACTTGACCAATTTTACTAAAAATTCTGCAGATTTAGAATTAAACATTAAAATCAAAGAGCCTGATTGAAGTAGTTTTAAATTATTTTAATTATAGGGGGCGTGTTACGTATCAAGTGGTCAGTCTATTTAAAATAAATTAAAACATTTAAACAAATTGTATTTAAATTAAAATTACACATATAATATAAATAATTAATAGTAGAATCATAATATAATACACAGTTTTCAGATTTAATAATTTTTTCAGCTTAAATCCAAGCGTATGTTATTAAGTTAACAATTTACATAATATGTGGTTATCGGAGGCAACAAAAGATCATGTCAAAACAAATTTAACTAGTAAACCTTACTCCCTCTTGAGTAAATATAATATACGCATTGGCAGGGGTGGATCCAGGTCAATTTCATAGGGGGGTGATGATTATAAATAACATAGTTACTTATAATGTTAGATTCATGTTTAAAGACATTTAATAGTTTCTCATTCATATTTGATATTGTCTATTTTTTAAACCGTGATCATCTTCTCCAATTTTTTTAAAATCAGATAGTTTTTACAAACTATTTGTAGTGGCCCTCCTTCAACAATTTTTTGAAAAATGGTTCACTCAAGAAGCTATGAGTATTATTTGCCTACATTCATTAAAAATTTGATTTTTTTTAAAATGATAAGCCAAAATTTAAAGTTTTCCTCACTATAGACATTTTTGAAATTTGGATAATCCTTAAATCTAGTTAAAGTGATCCTTACCTTAATTTATTAGGATGGTCAGATACCTATAGAAGATAATCTTTGAAGTGGTCTTCCACTGACACAATTTTGAAAATTGATTTATTTCAGACAGTAGGCAATTTGGGGTGTTCCTCGCCTGGAAATTCTCCAAAATGGCATCTATCTAGAAGCTACTTGGAGTTGTCCTCCCCTAGACGTTTATGAAATTTGGATGACCTTGGAATATATTTAGAGCTTTCCTCCCCGACATTTTCTTCCAGTTAGATAACTCTAGTCTAGTAGTTATTTAAAACGGTCTTCTTCAGCAAATTTTTGACAATAGAATGCATCTAGAAGTCATATGGAGTTTTGCTTTAAGACCATCTTTCATATTCGATATCATCAGAGGATTTAAAATATATCTAAGGAGTGAATTTATTCCTAGGAGGGGCAGATTATTTCCAGGGGAGCAGAGTCCCACATAGCTCCACCGCTCTTCTGTCCACACATATTCTATATTCGGTATTCGTGGGTGAACTGCCCTCAGACGATTATTAGTCTTCTTTGATATTTGGCAGTCTACCGTCTCTATGCGGAGCAATATTCACTACTCGCTATGCACGACAAATATTCGGACATGAAAATTAATAGTTTTTCAACATTTTCGTGGGTCATATAGAATGGTGAATAAACGTGGACGAATAACGGACGTGTGAGCCCGGCTTTTTCCTTTCTAAAATTTGAACTTTCATTTTGTTTTTGTATTAATTTTCTAACTTTCACAGGAGGGTTAACTGACCCTCTGACTCCCCCAGAATACACGCCTGATCACTAGGTGAAGGTGGTTTAGCTGCTTAAAGAGGCGTTCTATGTCTTCCAATTATGTAACGTATTCGAGGAGAGAGAGTTAGTAAGAAAGTTATACCTCTTATTTCGTTGTAACTTACTTTTTTAAATAAACAAATAAGTAAATAAATACAACATGATACATTACTTTATAATCGTTCTTAATAAAATAAAAACATTCGAAATAAAATCAATATATAAAAAAAAGTTTGTGCAAATCTTGATCATTATTTAGGAGATAAACTAAGATAAATGGTACGAACTACGCACGGCATTGTTTAAAAATGGAGATATTTACTAAAAACTCGTAATATATGTGAAGCGAAATAATATACACTAGCAAACCCGAGCAAAATTTGCGTTATGGTTACGTTAAACATTTTTTGACTCACGGATTTAAATTCAATGATATTCTTTTTAAAGAATTAAAGTCCTCACTAATATATTTGAACCAAAAAAATCAATATTGAGTCCACAAGGATCAATACTTCGTATTAAAACTTTGACTTCCAAACACAATTTTTGACATTTAGTTAGGGGTTTCACATCTTATGGTTATCACATTTTTAATAATTTCCTCAGCTATAAATTTAGACCAATAAAAAATTAAATAATAATAATTGAGTCAAAAATGTTAAAGATAGATCATTGCTGTACAAACATTTCCCCCAAGAACTTACAGATAAAATAACATTAGCTTCTGAAAGATCTAATTATATACTTAATCTATGGAATTAGAGAACTAATGTGTTAAAACTTGTACCCTAAATGTCATTTTCATAGGAAAGTGCAAATAGTCCTTTTGTTTATAATCTTAATCAATGGCTAGATATGAATTTTAAATAAAATCATTAGAGCCAATTTTAAGAAAATTGATTTTTTCTATTTTCTTCCTTTATAAAACTACTCTTAGTTTTAAGGTTAAACAGACACACACACAGACGGCATTGCAAAAACAACTTTTTAGTGTTCGGGAGGTCATGAAACGTTGACATCCATAAACATTACAGGTTAGATTATTTGGCAGTCGTAGTAATCTTACCAGTGTTGGAAATACTAAAAAATATTTTTTTTGCGCTTAGGTTGAACTATTGGTTTTATTAAAACTATATTTCAAATAAAAGAGTTGCATTATAAATAGATCTACATATTTGCAGCGATAAGTAATTTCATATCTCAAATAGTCTCGGAGATGTTAGTTAAAAATGAGAATTTACACATCAGACTAGAACCGTTAAAATCATTTTGGCGAAAAAATAAGAGTAGCCTATATATTAATAATATTTATAAATGCTTAGAAATTAAATTCAATCAAAATAATTTTAGCATATTTAAAGAAAATCGACATTTTCTCTTTTCACCCTTCAGTAAACTACCCTTATTATTAGGGTTAGCTATCCAATTAAAAAAAACCTTGGGGCAACCCTATGAAAAACCTAGATATCAAGTGTTAGCCCTATCGGTAAAAGAGTTTAAAATCTAGTCGAAGGCACAGGTAGACAGACGGAAATTCAAAAACCACTTTTTCTGATTCGGAGGAACATGAAACGTCGAAATTCATAAAAATCTTGAGTTCGAATTTTTTGACGATCACAATAAATTTTCTGCCGGTAGAATTTACTTGTAAGATAGTGAGAAAGTTAAAAGTGTCATTTGACAGAGCGAATGGGTGGAATGGATTAAAATATTAGAAACGTTTCTTTAGTCAAAGTTAGTATTAAAAATTATTACTTATTTCATTTAAAGCAATAAATATTAGTAAATTAAGTTTATAAGGCTTACTAAATATAACTAAACTATACTAACATTTATCCATATTATTGTCGCTACCCCCTTCCCAGTGGTCATAACGTGTCAGGATGTCTTGCGGGGAGGCATAGGGACGGTGGCAGAATATATGTATGAGTTGTTGATTTATAGACGGCTTTGGTTTGTAGGGTTGATTATAGCCCAACTAACCACTACAAAATTTGAATTAATAATAATGTTTCCACCCACTCTACTAGCTCTTAGCTACGGCCACACTAGACTAAAAGGAACCTGGGGGTAATCTACCAAATGTATAAGGAAGAAAGACATCAGCAACAATTTGGTAGCCATATAAAGGTTTTATTTAATATAAAAACAATTTAAACAATAATTTACATGGTCTCAAAAATTCATTAAGGGTAGTGTTGAAAATCATATTAAACAAATGCACAGTACTATCATGTAAATGTTTCTAAACATGAACCATGTTCTTTGGTCAACTAGGTCAGTCTGGAAGAGACAATCACTCGATACAGCCACAATATGTCAGTTTCACAGCAGTGAATATTGACCAAACCTAAAGTGTTGACTACCTGAGCAAATTATTTTATAAATGTCTAGTCAGATCTTTATTGAATACAAAAAGAAAAGAGCCTAATGGACATATTTGAAATTGGTGCGAAAGTTGTCTGCTACGCTCCATTTAATACAGACAAAAATAAAAGAAAAAAGCGATATTAAATTTAATATCGTACGGGTATTTTGGGTAACACGAGTGTTTGGCTTACAGACCATAGGTAAAACTCCCACGGGACTATTAAATGTTGACACAACTACGGACGTTAACAAGATCCCTACTTGTTAATAAAAATAATATAACATAAAAAATAAGTCTAGATAAACCAAAATTAAATTTAATTAAATAATTTGGAAAATATTCAAAGTCAAAATCAAGCCATTAGCAAAATTTTACGTTAGTTTATTAAACAATTTAAAATAAGAAAACATCGTCAAAAGATGAGTTTACATTAACAGCTAAATTAAAATAATTAAAATAAAGTACTTCTAACTAAAGTTAGTTCAAAAATATGGCACTATGATATAATTATTCAGTGACCTCACTGACGCTAGCGCCTAATTGGCAGCAAAAAGAATTAGGTGATTCATTACAAAATGTAGTATTACTAACAATATTAATTTGAGCAAATAGTTTACGTTGCCTATTCCAATAAATACGTTAGTCTAATTTCAGAATTTAACAAACCATAATTTAAGTCTATTAAAATTATATCAATGAAATAAGTATATAAAGAATACGAAAATATCCTGAAAATGTTCACGTCAAGGACCGGACTTATCTTGACGGTATCTAATACAATATCTTAGGACATTACTTCTCCTTAAGGCATCCAATTTAATAGTCAATTTGGCTTCAAAATTACCGGGCTTAAATAGTGTTTCTAGTCGCCTGAGGTTGAATAGGAGGGTAGGAGGGCGTTTTACATATACGTCGGCGACGTCCCATCAGCCACTTCGATGGATGATGAAAATCAGCACGTATACTATCAATCAAGCTTGGATTGGCTGGCCTCTTTTCATCACGTCCGCCAGTGTTGACAACATATCTTTTTGACCAGAGCACCAGTGACGTACACACATCACGTTGCTGTCTTGGTGGTAGATTCCATCTTGCCCACAGGGTGACAGGTTAGTCGTAATTCCAGTACTGCTGTGAGAGTATTTCCTGAGTCCCATCAGAATCACATGGACTCGTACGCTTGGCACATCAGATGCAGTTACACCAAGGCTCGTTCGTCCCACTCTTCAATTTAGGACACGGCTAGTACAGTCCAGTCTTGAAGTTTGTTCTAGCCATAAGATACAAAGGATAAGTACATGCACATGTTTTTGATTGCAGGGAGTTTATTTTTGTTTGATATGGTTTAGTATTTTAGACGGATTCTACATTGGACTACAATAGAGAAGCTTACTATTGCAGGAAGTTTATTAATATTGCATGTTTCACGCGGAATGGATAGTATGACTTGAAGATTAGTATGGGGGGTAGTATGATGTAACATAACCAAATGTTACCAGAAGTTTACAAAAAATATATAATTAATTTACTTAGGAGCCCGTGACAAAACTGGTTTGGTAAGAAATCCTTGACCGATAGGCTGACTGACACTCGGTGGTCCCACACTGATGCTAGCCCCGGTACCTTGGGCACGATGGTTGCCCTCCAACAAAAGAACACGATGTCCCCTCGTCCAAATACATGCAACCCCAACAACGGGCAGTAAGAACCCTTTGACTAGATATTATTTTGTCAGCCCAGATAGCTCTAAACCAGAACCTTATATATAACAAATTGGCCTTGTTACCAAGAAAAATTCTGACACCTTGTTTTGAGTTGTCAGCCCTTGTTTACTAACTAATAAAAACAAGCTAACTAGACCAGTTATGTCACCTACAACTTTCAACACTTAAAGTGTTACTATAAACAAACATCCAAATATAGAGCGGGGTGATTATATTATATTTGTCTGTATTTTGGTAGCTCTCTGTGTGCTCCATCCAAATTACGAAACATTATTTTACTAAGAATGTCCACTATTATTAGTATAAAAGTAGGAACCAACACTGGTAACTCCCACTTTATTTTGCCTCGTGTATCTGTAACAGCTGCATATAATTAAACTATTGGTTTTGATTTTATAGATTTAAAATTGAAACTAAATATACCCTCATATGTGTGAAAGGAGAGTGCGGAACCATTTAGGACAAACACCTGGCTAACCGAGATTCAAACTCCGATCTCCCCACCATGGATAAGCCAGACTAGATTAGCTTTATACCCTTGTCCGGATAAGCCAAATTTTATTTTTTTAAACTTGTTAAATTGGAGTTCTCTGTACGCCTCGTGTATACCCTTTCCACATCAATTTTCACCTCAAAATTGATTCTCAGATATTGGTCACGAAGAGGTCTACCACTTAATCATAACTTGTATTAGAATGTAATAACAATAATTGAAGTCATATAACCCGAACGGTTAGCTATACGCGGTGCTAAAAACAAAACAAAAAATTAATTCAGATTAAATTTAGCAAAACAGAAGCTATATTATTTATACTCTAATAGGATAATTATTAATTGAATATCAACCGTTTATTAAGATAAGTCTGATCTGGGAATACATTCATATACATGTTTTTTAATTGAAAAATATAAGCTCATTTAAATTTAGAAAAATAGATTAGTCAAGCTGAATAAACCGTTTTTATATGAGTCGTTGAATCGAGATTAGGAAGATCGATTCAATGCATTCATCATTTTGCCTGAATCGATACCTAGACCTCAATCCTGAGACTTATGAATAAAGAGAGCAGCCCTGGGTCGAACTACGACTGCTGCACCGTGCAGATAAAACATGTGAAATGTAATTACACCGGATCACAGTTTTGGAGAATTGTGCGCGCAACGCATCTGCATAGGATCCCGGGCAGCTCGCTTGTACTGTCGATCGCCGCTGGCTGGGAGGGGTGGAGTGAGAAGAGAAATACAGGGTAGTGGGGGGCGTTCCTTTTCTCTCTCAGGAGTAGCTTATTTAAAGTGAGGTGTTGAGATAAGTCCAGTCATATTTGTGAAACAAATATGCTACATGTGCAAATTATTAGATATTTAGGTAAGGTATATTTAGCATGTACTTACTAAATTGACCTATATCAGAAAATTACTAACAAACTAACAAAAATAAAAATGTAACCGATATAGCCTTTTAGTTTTTTTATGTGGGGACTGATTCTTACAAAAGTCAAATTTTAATAAAAAGACCCCTATCTGAAAGTAATAAAATTTACTAGATCTAATTTCCCGTATCCATACGTCAAATCATCGGATCTTTAGCTGTCACTTTTGATAGATATTGTTAATATTTTAAAAATAACACGAGTAATACAGTTATATATTATTTATATGCTAATATATATATATATGTTTATAGTTTCTAAACGGACAATCCTATGAAAATTAATCATAACCTTTGGGTCTATCCAAATATTTACACTGTTGGGGTAAGAATGAGGAAGATGGATTTAGAGAAAATATATTCGAATCTATATGGAGGAAGATTTGTAAGCAATTTATGAAAATAATACACTTGGTGTACCCAACTGGTATTCAAGTCTCGATCCTCCTGTAACCGGCAATCCAGTCTAATGCATTTTAGACGTCTCAGAACGTGTTACCACGAATGCCGGTTCATCAGCTATTAGTTCAACACTTTGAGTAAGCCAATACGTCTTTCACTATTACTTTTTTTTCTGTCCCGCAAAGAATCAAACCAAGGACATTTATCTCAAAAGACAAACACACTACCAATTGACCTATGTAATCGCTTACATAAGTTCGTAAAATATTATTTTTTAGCTAACACGTTTAACATCAGGGCTATTAATTGTTTAAACTTATGAATAATTGATGTTGTTTTTTGAACAAATATATTCTCATTAACCTTAAAATAGTTGGGAAAGCTTCAGAAAATAAATAAATATGGAAAATCATCCCCAGTGCAGCTGGTCTATATTCGAACCTCTGACCTCCAATCTCCATTGGTTTATTCCAATGCAACACTGATTCCCTAGGTTGAGTGACCACCTGTTTTTCGAAACATACTCCCTAGTATTGAGTTATTATTCATACATTATAATTGACTGTTTTATTTTACCTCTGATATAGGACTATTTGTTTGTATTATAATTAAAAAATTATTGAACAAATTTTGATGAATAAATTATGCCGGCAGAAAAGGGGGTAACAACTAGGCAGAAGGCAAATAACTATCTTGAATAAGAATGGAAAAAGGATTGGACGAATAGTATACGGGTAGAAGGGCATACAAACTCTCTCCTAGTGTTATGGAAAGAGTGAAAAAGGAATTCCTGTAGCCCTCAACTGGATTAGTACACTTTATTACATGCAATAGTTCGTATAAGGCCGCTCTCATTGCAAGAAGTATAACAGATTGTAGACAATGCGTTTGTAGAAGGGGGTCCACGTTGGAGCATTGTAGTATTAGAATGTGTGGAAACTATAGAATATAGGAAGGTTCTACAGGTTCCACTGTAAGCTAGTACAATATATCATATATTGCGAGACGTGAATCGATGGGGACTCCTGGATGCAACCATGAAGGATGCATCACAAAGAAAACGAGACGGATACGAGGCAGAAATGAAGACTAGGAGATGGATTGGAGTTGACATTGAATAAAACGACATAACTGGGGTTGATAGCAATATTATTAAAAGTAGGGGTGCAACAGCAGACTCTGATGAGGTATTACTGAACCGGCACTGCCCGAATTAGAATATACAAAATATAGATGTCAGCTGGTAGGGTAGAGCGTGAAGGAAGACTCCTGTTAACCGGAGTCTGGCTGAGGGAAGGCGCTTTCTGGATATCAGTTGTGTTAACTCTTGATGAACCAGAGAGTGCCGGAATACCAGCTAGGAAGAAAGTCACAAAAATTAACACCCTCTTAGATGGATTAATCAACCCCTTAATCTAAGAGTCCTGCCCACTTAGAAACAAGTGTGTTGCTGGGCTGGTGCTGTCAGGCATCTGGTCCGTCAATCAGTCTGTCGAATGACTGCTGTCAGCAAGAAAGATGAAAACATTAACAATAACTGAAGACACTGCAGCTATATAAGAAGAATGTTATGTGTTTAGGTTTAGTTAGTTATAATTATTACTCTTGTTATTATTATTATTATTATTATTATTATTATGTTAGGTTAGTATTAGGTCCTTATAGGTTTTGGCTTCAATAGGAAGTAGGTGGAGTGAAATCTTCTATAGGGTGCTTCCCCAGAGGGTGGATAGGGGAATGCTCGCCCCCGCTGGGTCTTCCGCCGATCTGATGACTATTAGATCCAAAGGGTGGCGGGACATCCATTAGGGCAGGGTACTGGGGGCATAAAATACCCGGGCGGACCAACTAGTAGCATAGAAAATAATAAAGTAGTAATTTAGGATAACTAGTTTAAGCGCTACGTTCCATAATCTAATATTGTAAAATTAGACAAATAAATTGAAGTAGACAAAACATTGTAAATAGAGATAGGTCCTGAGTTACATACAAGGTATCATAAAATGTATGTAACGATAAATAAATAAACTATTGTATTACAACTCATTGATGTATACCGCGAACATGAATTTCTCTGGAATACGACACACAGTAATTAAAAGAGTAGATCAAAAAAACTAGACGCCGGGATGAAATAAATAAACAATTTAATTTGTCCTATTTTACCATTATCTACTTTTTTAAAATGAAGTCATCCATTTTAAATTACTTCTCCTAGACTGAAGAGTTTTATTGATGATAACATATGATTCACTAGTAATTATAATTAATTATTCATCAGACGTAATTAAAAGTAGAGCAAAGCCAAAGCTTCCACTAGACAACCAGCAAAAGTAAGCGAGCATCCGTGAAAACATTCGGTTTGCTTAGTGTGGACGGCAAGGTGAACTTTGAACCAAACGCCGAACAAATTCGACCGAACGCATTCGTTATCCTTGGTTTTCTCTCGTTCGCCTAGTGTATACGCGGCTTTACTGGAACCCAGCGTTGTTGATATCAATTTATTTTCGTTGTAGCTTAGGTGTCAAAAAGATATAACATCAATGGGAGTTCTTCTCACACTTCCCTAGGCACTTTGTTTCAAGACATCACCTGGAAACCACGCTCACCAGACTTATTAGCTCCGAACTTCTTCTTGTGAGGAATGTTAAGAAGCATGGTTAGGCAAATCGACCCATACCAATTCAGGAACTTCTAAAATTGCAGTGGAAGATGAAATAATTCAACAAGACACATTGCGCAAAGTCAAGCCACGTTTCGAGGAGCGCATACAAGTAGCTTATATGGCATATAATGGTGGCCAAGTTAAGGACATTGCTACTATAAAATGAGTGATTCAAGTGTATGTAGAAAATTTTCAACCTTTTGTTGTTATTGTAAGTTTAATTTTAATACTTTGTTAATTAAAATAGTATTAATATAATTTTATTAAATGTGTCAATACTTTCTGCCCCAACTTCTATAAGCATTAAAAATTGAATAGAAATACATTTTGTAGTAAGATAATTTCTAGTGACTGTCCATATAAGGTGCATGCACAATTGCACTTAGAGGAATGGGTTTGGAACAGAAGAAGTAATCATGCGCGATTATTATATTAAGCACTACTAAATGAAATATGAAATGTTTACAATTTATAACTGTTGGTGATTCTTACCTTTTCGTATAGTTTGGTCAAATTTATGAAGTCCCATTTTGGGGAAATATTGGCTCATTAAAATGTCGATTCTATTACATGTTTTTGCAATTTTTATAATATTTTTATGTGTTTAACGAAATGTTTGTTGAAACTATTTAAATAAGTTTTTCTATTATATTTTTATTTGAGTGTTCTTATTTTTAAATCAAGTTTTTTAATTTACAAACATTTCCATTTTGTAAATTATTTCAAAAGTGTTTGCTATTTATAAATTATTGTCATTCTTATTATAAGAAAATGTTATGTTTTCATGTATTTTCAAGATTTAACATTTTAAAGATGTGTTATTTACAATTTATGTTTGTTTTGACTTGTCATATTTTAAATATACTATCCTACTTTTATAATAAACAATATTTATTCTTAACATTTTATTTGAATATACTCGAACTCGCCTCGAGTTCAGGAGTTTTTTGAAAAACTTGACTCGAGCTTGACTCAAATGAAAAAATCCAAGTTCGAAGACCGCTAACATATACCTATTTAAAAAAAAATTAAAGACATTTTCAAAATATTCTCAACTCTCTCTCCTTAGACAAATTTTTATTTTAAAAACAAGTATACAGAAACTGAGCATGTCAAAAACTTTCTATATTTAATATTAATTATAATAAAAATAATTCGAGCCACTTTTAAATAATTTTATTTATTTTAAATGAGACTTTTGTAACCTCTCCTTAATTTTAGAGCTATAATAAATTTTTTTTAAAGAATTGAGAGATATCATTTGGAAATCAAGTTGAAACAAAACCCGCTAAACTATTCCATCTGTAGTCACAGGTTCAGGGGGAATATTTTATGAGGTTCAGGGATGCATAAAACATAAAGCTTCATCATAGTCTCTTGTTTGAAAACATTCACGAATACAATATCTTATCCATATGAAAAAAAAACACAACCAGTGGGCCCTCAAAATGAGGTTTTAATCTCGTCTGACCTTGTTTGTGAGCTATTGGGGAGGTTGAGGCTCGAATCCCAGCCAGGAGTTCACGATTGGTTGTCCTAAATGTTTGTACACTTCCACCCCACAAAATTCGGGTAAATTTCCATTAAAATTCTATTAGAAATACAATCACCTTTTTTTATTGTAAATATGCAGATAGTCCGGACAGGCAGTAAGACGCGGTGCACAAATTAGATATATTTACAGACTATCGTTTGTCACATTTATATTACTTAGTCCACTATAAATATTAATTAGTGAACTTTGTGTGTGTTAACAATTTTAAAGTTAGTGTCAAATATTTATGTAAATATAAGAGTTCCTTTATAAAATGGTATAAATTTTTAAATGATTGATTACTTTATACTAACAACAAACTAAGCGTTCTTCTTAAACACCATCAATGCCCCTAGATAGTATGATTACAATATAATTAAAACCATTTTTTAACATTCTGGTTCAAACTAAGGATGATTAATCAAAATGATAACGAAATTACAGAGTGGATTTTAATTATATTCTTTGCCGCCTCCCGCGCTAGCTCAGAATAAGAATAAAGTAGGAACTGCTATCTTTGTGAGGTTAGTTTATAACAGAAAGATAAAAATAATGTAATTTTAAATAGGGTTGGATTTTTAGTGAAAGTACAAACGAGTATAAGTACAAAAATAATTCAAATTATAATTTTCATGTTTATTAATTTATTTATCACCGCGTTTAACTACCCATTTGGGTTATACGCTAGTTTACTAACTATGTTAATAGTTTTAGACATGAGAATGGTTTTATATATATATATATATATATAATATATATATATAATATATATATATATATAATGTACCCAGATTTGCGTGGAGCTAGAGTAAAAAACTATTTCGGGAAAATCACCATCAGTACACCCGACCGAGATTCGAACCTCAATCTCCCTTTCATCGGCAGTCCAGTCCACTAAGAAAGTAGCGCCTTAGACCATGGGGCCATCTAAGTGTATGTTTAGTAATTTTACATTTGTAAATAATATGTGATAAATTATAATAACATTATTTATAAGTTTAAAACGTGAAGAGACTCCCCTAAACAATTACTACAGGAGTTAAACCAGGCCCATTTTCACTGATTTAACTCTTTCAGATTAAAGTTTACGGAGAAAAAGTTTCAAATTCTAAAACTATTTAAGTGTAAGTCACAGTTTTAGAATACATCAGTTTATTTTTACTACAATTTCTTGAGTTCTACCAAGCTGATATTTAAATAAAATAATTTATTTTGAAGATAATTGTATAACAAAGTGTATTATTTTTCAATTAGTTCAGTAAGTAGGCCTAATTCAAATAGTGAATATGCAGTTTTGTTTAATTCACTTTAAACTGTGAATATATGCATGCTATTAAGACAGGGTCACCGATTTCATGAAAAAAAAGTTTTTGAGGTTTTCACAAAAATAAACACAATATTTTGAAGTTTGCTACAAATTGGCGGATGAATAAATTATTAGAAATATATTTGATATGTGAAAGCAGAAAACAATATCTTACAAAACAGTAAATTATTGGGGTAATACGTGTCAAAATTGTATTTATAAAATTTATTTCACGATTTTTTTTTATAGTAGGCCTATCGCTTCTCAATACACGTTCCGTTTATACGCGTATGTACTAATTGACAAGGTTTTTGGTATTGGGAAGGTTATATTTAGATTAAGTGTACCCGCATTCACATGGATTGAGAGTGTATAACAATTTTGGAGAGCCACCCTCAGTACACCTGACTGAAATTTGAACCCCGATCTACCCATAATCGGCAGTCTACTTTACCGTGAGAGTAGCGCCCCAGATCATGCAACCACCGAAGTGGGTATGATTTTATTTAAAGAGATGATATGATGTATGACGTCGTGTAAATGTTATGATATTATATCCATGAGGTGAGAGGAGTTACTGAACAAACTTATCCTTAAAAAATATACATTAAAAACATAATAAATATTTATTCATATTAATTTTTTAAAGTTATACGGACATAACTACTTCAGATCATCATTAATAAATTAACTTAAATAAAATGTCATCCCACTTATGAAAAAGTCAATGTTTATTACATGTGAGTAAAATGTAAAAATCCTTTATCAAAGCTACATTTCAGAAGATCGGCTTCATTTCATAATTTAATTTCATAAAAATAATATCCCTGTCCATACTTTTTGACAAACTAAATCTATTAGTTAAGGATGATGAGGGTAGCTATAGAAAATGCTTCTAATTTATCTTGGAGACGAGGTGAAGAGCCGCAATTATAAATCACATATGGAGAAGCACCCCTAGTCCACCCAGCCGTAATTCAAACCTCAAATTCCTCATCACCAGAAGTTCATTATTCACTAAAGCTTAAACCTGTGAGGTAGCCTTAGTTTTTTAAATAATACGGTCCAACCGAGATCAAATATTTAATTTTTTTTTAAATTGTCTCTTCGTGTTTTCCTTAGATTGAACCATTTTGTTAGAGTTGTATTGCCCTTTACTTTTAGGTAGCATCCAATCACAATACTTTTGTCTCTATATCTCAGTGTAAAGATTACGATAAATCATTTAGTATTTATCATAATTACGAAATATGTTATAACATTTGCAGACTAACATCACATGTCAAATGACTAACCAGGAGAGATGAGCCTGAGCCTACTGACACGGATCTGATATCAGTGTAATAAAACATATTTTATGGATTGGTTTTGTGTACCTAACATTTCAACCATCAATATTGTTGTTAGTAACATTTATACCATCACGATTAGTGCTAGTAACATTTAAATCATCACGATTAGTGTTAGTAACATTTAAACCAACACTATTAGTGTTAGTAACATTTAAACCATCACGATTAGTGTTAGTAACATTTAAACCATCACGATTAGTGTTAGTAACATTCATACCATCACGATTAGTGCTAGTAACATTTAAACCAACACTGTTAGTGTTAGTAGCATTTATGCCATCACGATTAGTGTTAGTAACATTTAAATCATCACGATTAGTGTTAGTAACATTTAAACCAACACGATTAGTGTTAGTAACATTTATGCCATCACGATTAGTGCTAGTAACATTTAAACCAACACTGTTAGTGTTAGTAACATTTAAACCATCATCATTAGTGTTAGTAACATTTGAACCATCACGATTAGTGTTAGTAACATTTAAGCCAACACTGTTAGTGTTAGTAACATTTAAACCAACACTGTTAGTGCTAGAAACATTTAAACCATCATGATTAGTGTTAGTAACATTTAAACCATCACGATTAGTGTTAGTAACATTTAAACCAACACTGTTAGTGTTAGTAACATTTAAACCATCATGATTAGAGCTAGTAACATTTAAACCATCATGATTAGTGTTAGTAACATTTAAACCAACACTGTTAGTGTTAGTAACATTTAAACCATCATGATTAGTGTTAGTAACATTTAAACCATCACGATTAGTGTTAGTAACATTTAAACCATCGGGGAATGGTGTTTATAACATTTTAGCACGCTGCTTACCTATGACGTCACGGCCGATCAACATAAGATTCCCCATGTTAATGAATCTACGTTTTACCTATCGAGCTTTAAAGATACAAAGTTGAAACGAAAACCATAAATTCTTAAATAATATTACAAATAGTCTTAGAGTGTAAAACATTATTATTCTGTTCCTTAAGAAGTTTTTTGAAAACGTATTTTTTAATAAATCCTCTATATCTTAGGCTATTTATCTTGAACACGAAAATGACCTATAGGAATCTTTCTGCCAGAATGTAGATTACAAAAGTCCATATATTATATGTATATCTAGAATAGGAAACAAGATAAAGGAAAAATTAAAAGTCAAGTCAATGTTTTCAGGGCCCAAATATTAACGTGACTGTGTAAACCCGACAGAGGAAGAGGAAAAGGGGCATGAGCACAAGGACATGAGCCCTCTCAGGGTAAAACTCTCATTTTCTTACCTCTCTCTTTTGTATATTGGTGTCTATGTATGGCAGTGCTTGGACTAATTAAGTGCGTCATGTTAATAAAAAATCCACTTCGCGAAATAGCTTCGAAATCTTCAAGTAGACAACGCCGTTAAACTATCATGATTGGTTTTAGTAATATTTATTTATATTACTGTGATTAAACCATAATATCGCACATTTCCAAACAATTATTTGATTCTATTTTCTCTATTTATTTAACTAATAACATGTTTCAAGATATATTGGAAATGACACGCTAGCTCTGAAACTGACCCTTAAATCGATAGCACACGAACCCTTTCCCTTAGCAGTTGGGCTCAGAGGTGGTAGGGATAGCTAAAAGAGTAATTTTGTTCTTGATTAATGATCCTCTACCACACATTGACTTATTTCTAAACTACCTAAGAACAGCTGCTACTTGCATTCTTATAAAGTTTGGACATGAGGTCTGGTGTCACCCCTGTTGGTTTTGTTGTCAAACTTTTCTACTTGCTTGCTCTTGTTTTTGTTTTTTTTTCATTTAGCTATTTTCATCATTAACAACTGTCAAATATCTCATAGGTATTTTTAAAACAAAGTTCAAAACTAAAATTAGCTCTTTTACTAATATTTCTACCAACTACAAATATAATGGGTACGTTTTAAACACCTAAATTATTTATTCAGGTGAGACATAAACTAAGGCATCCGTCTTGTTTTACTCGTTTTCCGGTGACGGAATGTTTGGGGTTAAATATGGTCCAGGATACCTTAGGGTGTTCTTTACTATTTACTTTCTCTCATTTTTATCAACGCAAATACTTTTACATTTCTTCTAAATCTTATTTTCATCATTCTTATTATTAGTTTAATATGCAGATAGACCGGAAGGCCGTAGACAGATTGTTAAAAAATTGCTTTTAAGATCTAATTTAAATAAAAATCGATTTAAATTGTGGTTTGATAACATATTTGGGGTTTTTAAAACATTTCAATATTTAAATTAGGTATAGGTTGGCTAAAATTTCGAACCAATTCTAGTTTTATAATTTCTTTTATTTATTCATAAATTTAATTAATCCCACAAATAAAATGTTTTTGTCTCCTTTAGTTAATTTAAATATGACATCACTAACACCTAATTACTAATTAGTTATGTATAAATCACAAATTTTAAAACTGGATAAAATATTTATTAACTCTACAAACTCGGAACATATTCATAGTAAAAGTCATAATAGTAATTTGTACTCATTTCATTGTAAGGCTGAGTCTATTAAGTTTATTTTAAGAATCTCAATAGCAAAGAAACGGAGAAAAAAAAAACATGTTTTCATGAAGGGAAACTGTTACCGGTTTTCGTTTTAAAGTGAAAAACTGGTTAAACAAAATGCTAAGAAACCAGACCAAGCTATTCCTAATAGAAACGTACTCGCATATCATTTCATAAGTAAGTACGCAGAAATGCCTCACAAAACTGTAGCCCTCACTGGTAGTTAGAAGGTACAAAGACATAACCAAATTTTTAAAGGAAGGGCCTTATCTGACCGCTTAAAAAAATTACTAGATCTTCTTTCATTTATTCATACGTCAAATCAGGATTGATAGATATTTTAAAGATTTATAAAATAACACTAATACTAAAGAAAACTATATCAATTCTCGCCCAAATATATGTATTTATATTTTCTAAACTTTTCTTACTACATTATTATTGATACCTCTTAAGTTAATACGCCAGTAATTAAATACAAACTAATTGATGGTTATTTTATATTAAATTACAGTAATAATATATAATTAAAAGAATTTTTATTCATAGTTCAAATTTATAAAATATTAATATCTCAAATAAAAAAAATATATATAACATCCGTAAATTTAGAAATGTCACCTGGACATAGGGATCGAAATCTATATCCTTGAGCTACATAGGATTCATTCCGCGATCAGGGCTCTGGGATCGATTCCCGTGTCCATGTGTCATTTCTAAACTTAAAAATACGGCACGTATCCTAGAGATCATTTCGATCTTCCAAACTTCCCTAGCTCTGTACAACTGTGCAAACGTAGGCTTTGTTCCATTTTAGTTAGTTTAGTTAAAAATGCTCAATAACCAGTTACATGGCTCTCTATTGCAGAGACTAGGGCGATAAAATGTTTCCAGTTGACTTACAAATCATAAAGGTTACTTTTAACGTGCTATTTGAGATTATCTTCACGTAGCCTTAGTGAAAATGATTGGCTACGTCTGACAATGTCCTCAGATATTACCTCTTCCGGTCCTGGTAGACAGGCCCACGTCATCCTCACTTGCGGACAGGTTCAACAAAAACAAATATTCTTGTTTCACTACCTCACAGTTGCAGGGAAGTTTATCAACGAGTTTTTGTTCCTTGATCACTGACAAAAACAAGAAACTCTTGCCATAATAACAAAGATACGAGGGTGGTTACATCTTTTCAAAATACGTAATTTGATTACATTTGGAATACACATTTCATATAAGTCAGTAGAGATTTATGTGCACTGACGTTATCATTATTTTGAAGTATTTAAATGTAATAATAGATTTTAGGGAAAGAGTTTGAATTAAAATATCTAAAAAAGATTGTCAAGTTTTTATAATGATCAAGCCCACTGTATTTGGTATAATAATACCAAATTAAATATTTTAGTTTTAATATATATATAAATTGTACTATTTATTGTTTTCCAAATATATAATTATATATATTGAATTGTTTACTACACTTAAATCATATTTTGGCATATAGGCCTACGTCTTAGTAATGTGCTGGGGGTCCAGGGTTCAATCCTCAGTCCCGGCACAAATTTATTTGATTGACAAACCCTTCCTTCACCTCTGGAAAGACGTGTATTAATCCTAACTCGTGAATGTGTAGAATGTCAGGTTTTCACCATGGTTCGGATTCCACGTTAAACTGTAGGCCCTCTATTTCATGTCACAAACACCCTACCATTACACAAGATCGTAAGTGCGTAAAACCCAAATGGGTAATAAGACTCTATGTTGGCATCACACTTTGTTAATGTATTCATGCAAAGTTTACAGTGAAATATCCGTTCTATATTGTATGCAATTTAGCCAGTAACATATTTAAAATATCTAATGGAAGTACTAATAATTATCTAATCTTAATTTGTGATGATAAAATAACGTTAAGATTGTTTGTGTAATTTCATACTCGTTAGTTCCTATTTAAAATACAATTCATTTAAAACAAAATATGTTAATTAGTAAATAGGAAAGCATTTTAAGTTACCAATCTATTTTGTATCTCACGTATCAAAATAATATTTAATTATTTATGTAGCCTACAATCGGTTTTCACGGAAAGGTGACATCAATACTTAAAAGAACTAGACTAGCATATAGCCGTATTTTTCAAGCCACAATGCTACATCATAGTCTATAATAATAAAAGGAGGTGTTTTTCTGTGTGTGTTTGTTTGTTTGTCTGTGTGCGACGCCCAGCTAAATCTACGTCACGCAGAGATCTGAAATTTTTAACATAGGTGAATGGAAGAGAGTCCAGATGCACCTTGAAGCAGGATTTTTAAATTTTCAATTAGTTTTTTAATTATGCTATTTCAAACAAATTTTTGAAGAAAATATATTTTATCTATTTTAGAATCACGTTTCAGATATACGGGCACCATAGAGTGGGGGCTGCCGGTATAATTATTATACCACAGTGAGTCACGGACAACGCCGTGCGGGATTGTTAGTAATTTATAAAAAGAAGCTCGCTAATCTCTAAGATAAATATAGTGTAGTGTGTATAATACGTTGAATAATTGCTCAATAAACTGTACATAATTTTAGCTATACTTATAGGCTCTATATAATTAACTAAAATTTCGAACTGATTTAACTTTTATAACAGACAGAACCCACTTTAAAGGTCGAATGATAAGGCAGGATTTGCAAACAAACATCCCGCGAGACATAGCTGATCGGTCTGATTGTCTTTGTACAGTGAAACCTTCCTTAAACGGAATCGCAAGGGTCCAATATATTTTTCCGCTAAAGCCAGTTTTCCGTTTAATGAATGTGTACTATAAAAATTAAACCGGGGACATGCACGTAATGGGGAGAGAAATCACAAACTAAAAAATCATACTCATTAATACACAGTACTCATTATTCACACTATAAAAAAATGAACACAAGGAAACATTACACTGAACAGAAAAACATTACTCACTTTGTTTTTATTTTTTCCAATAGTCAAGCAGGGTTTTCTCCATACACTTTACTCTCTTGGTTGCCTGACTTTCCACAAACACCTTAGCCTGATAAATCACAATAAGCATATCAAAATCATTCTGTTGTAGGGCAAATTTCTGCAGTTCCTTTAAACTTTCCAGCATCTTGATAAATATTTATGATACACATTTATTCTTTCAACACAAAACCACTTTCCTCTTCTTCTTACTCCTACTCTTTTCCAACTTTCTTTAAAATTCTCAACTAAGGCATCGATATCCATTGTGTATGGTCCAATTGCACGTTATTGTCTATGTTGATGTACTCTTCAACATTGCAGTTATTGAAAGCAGCTTCATTTATGCAGTTTTGTAAGTCTTGCTGGTCATTCTCATTTTCTAAACTAGCAGTAACTTCATTCATAGAATATCCAGCTTTTTCAAAACTAATTGTCAGTTGACAGCCAGTGCTTTTGTAGCATTTATGCTCCAAGTAAACAAAATGGGCTAGTCAATCATAATACACTTACCTAATCTCATCGACCAGGCCAGGCACCTCGACTTCATAAAACGTCCAACAACTACTACGCCCCGCGAACAACAATCAAGCGCCGAGCCAAGTGCCACATCTCGCCGCTAGAGACCACCACCCTGCTCAATTCCACCGAACGTCAACAAAAGAACTTACCAGAAAGATGTGGGACTTGCTACTCCCTGCCAGAATATAATCGACGTTTCTAGTGTCGCGCGCATTCCCCCTTCCTATGTGTTTTGCTCTGTGATCCCCACCTTTTTCCTTCTCGGTTGTTCGACGAGTGTGCTCCATATAAAGAACCATCTGCCAAGTGAGAAACTACTCTTGGATTAGTTTGTGGACAATGTAGGACGAAGCAGGAGGCTTCCCAGACTTATTATTATAATGTAAGATACAATTCTTATTCGGCGTAAAATCTAACTATTCAAAATTCTATTTCGGTCATTACCTTTTTTTTTATAAAATGTAATTATTGAGTCTTTGCTTAAATCTTTGTTCTTTTGCAGAACAGACTATTATCTTTACTTATTTTACTTGTGAGTTATTTCACTTATGAGTTTAGTAAACATAAATGTGGGAATGTTGTTTATAACGGTAGGTCAGCACTTTTCATATGTGGTTAGGGTTTGACTGTTAATGTTATGAATTTAACCTTTATTTATGTAGCTTAGGAGATGTGTCGCTATATTAACTTAGCGTATATTTATGTGGGAATGATGTTTATAACGTTAGGTCAGCACTTTTCATATGTGGTTAGGGTTTGACTGTTAATGTTATGAATTTAACCTTTATTTATGTAGCTTGGGAGATGTGTCGCTATATTAACTTAGCGTATATTTATGTGGGAATGTTGTTTATAACGTTAGGTCAGATCTTTTCATATTGTGATTAAAGTTCAAATGTTAGACAAATCAATTTAGCTTTATTTAGGTCGCTTAAGAATGAAGTTGCAAATTTGAATTTAGTGATTACTTACTGTGGGTAAGTTCTTTTGGAACAGGAGACCAAATTTTAAATGTAAGGAAAGTTATGTTTTACGCTTATCCGAAATAAATATGCTATTAATTTTCATTTATCGTACCTGTAAGAGTGTTTCTGGACTAACTTAGTAATGATTTACTGAGGAGATTACATAGCTAGAGTATTCCTGTATATTCACAATTTAGTAACTTTGGCATATTATTGTTACATAGGTATTAAAAGAAAGGAACTTTAAAACATTTTTACGAGGATGTATTTTCACAACGAGTATAAATATGTGTTATGTTGCAGAAATCTTCTATAATGTTAGAGATTGTCTTACTCAAAGTTAATGATGTCACGCGTTGATAGTATATTCACATAACTATTTTCAGGGTATTTAATAAAATATTAGTAGAAGAAAAATGAGTATATGCTTATTAAATATTTTCTTCTTGTGAATGATATCAATTATTATTGTTGAGCTTGGTCAAGGCCATCATTTGGCTATTATTGTATCTAGGAGGAACTCTAAGATTATTTCAATATATATGCATTGTTCTATAATAAAAGTTGACATAAATTAAACCTAAATGCACTTAATAGTTGAAATCATTTATTATTTTAGTTACGTCATATTATCCCTAGGTTACGTAATGTTTATTATCCAAACTCCTTTTTACTAAGTCTTCGTCCTCGTCGTGTAATATTTGGCATTCAGTGAAGATGGACCTTATTATTTTCCACTTCTAGGAGTGAGTTGCGTGCGCTGGGCACATGTTGTGTACCCAGCATTTGTACAACAAAAAACAAAAAGTTATTCACACTGCGCACTTCTATTAGATGACTCTCCCTTTTTTATATAACACTTAATTTAGTTTTGTATATGTATTTGAACCCCTCTAACTTTAGAGTTTGGGTTACACTTTAGTTGAAAAAAAAAATCCATTGTTTCAAGTTTTCTTTGTAATGTGCAGCTAGAGTAAATTTATTTGTGTGAAGGATTAGGGTACTTAGTATCAGTGGAAAAGGGTGGGGGGAGGGTATAGACCGGGGTGTGTTATACCTGAAGCTTGCTTGGTGACTGCCAGCCGACAGGTTAACTCGAGGACCCTTTTTTTGTATCTGCCTTCTCCAACATTCGAGTTTAAAGTGAGTCGTTTAAAAAATGCTCACTTTATTGCGCTGTAGTCACCGAGGATTGCACCTTGCGATCCCAACGTTGAAGGAGTAAAGCCTCTAAAAGGAGCGCAGCACGTTTAACCTAGCGACTGTGGCTCTGTTGTTTCCTTCTCTGTGTCCTAGGCTAAGCCACTAATAATTAGGACAATAAAAAAACTCCATGCCATCAGCCCGCAATCGAGCCATTCCGACCATGCGACCACAATTTGTTGGTGAAAATAGTGACAACTTCTGTGGATATTGAGTGTCATGTGGTCAGCATAACAACCCCCCCTAGCAGTTAGTCTCAGTTTGCTAGACCGACACCAATACTGCTTTATTCAAGTAGCTCTTCATTTGTTGTCACGAAGTTGAGTTGAGTCCGTTTCAGACTCACTGCTTAACAGAAAATTTGGAAGAATTAGGAGTCGAACCTGGGTCCACTGGATATATAGCAAGAAGATCTGATCACTAGACCACATATGTGGTTAAGAAACATTATATATTTATTTAAACCACTATCATTAGAATTTAATGAATTTTTCCCTACTAGTCACCCCTAAAGGCCCGTTGACACGGTGTTAGTTGACTAATGAAAGTACACTAATTTGACTGCGCGCGCAAAGCTTGCACCGTGTAAACAGACAAGCAAGCTACTAACAAACAAGACTACTTGCAAGTGAAAAAGTTGGTCACCTTCCAACTTTACTAATGCATGTAGACAATTCAAAATGGCGGCAATTAAAGAATTGGTTGTGCGGGGTACACTTATTTGTGAAATGTTATGAAAAGAATGTGTTTTGTGCAATTTTAAGAACAGAATTTATAAATATAATAATGCGGGGGATATTGCACTAGAGGATATTTTAAAGTTATATTAGATGTACATATTCTCTAGAAGTTTCAAAAATAAAATTTTAGGCCTACGTAAATATTGGAAATGTGCCTTGTGAGGAATATAATTTAATATCAGTAAGCAAATGTTATCAATAATTTTATCAAACCATTATTTCCTACCAATCAACGTTGCATGTGCAATTTATATATATATATATATAAATTGCACATGCAACGTTGATTGGTAGGAAATAATGGTTTGATAAAATTATTATTATTATTATTTATATATATATATATAAATTGCACATGCAACGTTGATTGGTAGGAAATAATGGTTTGATAAAATTATTGATAACATTTGCTTACTTGCTTGCTTATATATATATATATAATCACAAAATATAATACAACATTGTAATACCGTGATTAATTCCGGCAACATAATATTCGCGTTATCGGCAAGTAGGGTATGAATGGCCGGTGGCTTTCACGCGAAATCTTCGGCACGTTTTCCAATCTCCATATTTGACACTTTACCCATCTTTATAAGTTTTAATTAATAATGTTCAGCCCATACACTTCAAACACTTTGTAATAATGCTTTGAAAATTCTAGTAGATACATAACATAATATTATTATCGCATAGCAAACCAGATATGTTTATATTTAAACCAATCTACAAATTAATGAATTATTATTTTTAAGGAATATTTTAGGCCTAGCAAGCTAGCATTTAACAATATATTTTGTTACTAGTATACCAAAATTTAAAACAGGGTTAAGCATATTTAAAAAAAATGCCTAACCGAGGGTTTTATTGGGATTTATTGACCTTATTTGAGTTTTTTATTTATCATGTATGCTAAGCTAGTTAACAAATCAAGAAAAATAATATAATAATTATTTGGGATCAACTGAAACACATTTTAAACTATTAAAGAATTAAGAAATATGAGATATAATAATCACTAACTTTTTTGTGTTGTTTATATAAAACCCTTTTTTTAGACAGGTCAACTAATTATGATACATTGCGTTTACTGAAAAATTGTAATTTATTTGGCCACCCATTCATAATTCTATATTCACCCTTTCTAAATCCTATGCTTAGTGTGACCCATAAGCGTAATTAATATAGGCCTATACGTATAAATAACCCGAACGAGAAATGAGACGCAGCGATAAAAAAAAATTGCCCCAATAGAGAGATCAGTTAGCCCAACTTCATTTTCAGCCATTTTTTTAGAAGCGATACTAATACAAGTGAAAAATGCGTGTCAACACAACTAACATGTTAGTAAGCTAATACCACTAAACTTGCATTAGTCCACTAACATCGTGTCGACGTGCCTTAAAGGTGGTCTTACGGTGCCACTGAAGATCTTCGAAGAGGCTTTGCAATTTATCTTGCCAGCCACCTTTAGAAAAGTCAAGATAAGATTTCAGGTTTAAATATATATTGCCTATATAATATTGTTTCTGTGTAATTATTAACTATTTAACTACTTAATTAAAGAAATCTTTATGAATATACCGAATCTGAAAATAATTAATAAATACCATCAAGTATAAGAGTTACGAACTTATTACTCAATTACATATTCTATGGCATTAGGAGCTTGAAAATGTATTGGTATATTTACAAAAGTATACGACCTGACCATACCTTGAGCTAGTTCTATTTAGTCAACCTCATTAGACGTTATCCCTACCATGAGCTAATTCTATCTAGTTAACCTCATTACACACTATCCCTACCATGAGCTATTTCTAT